>CAEGAD010027085.1:0-31525 GCA_903067055.1 Poeciliopsis paucimaculata
GGTGTTTTTTGGTTAAACTTATGTTATTTATTGGCGTCATTTCAAAAAAGTTATGTTTTTACCTTAAATTAAAAAAAACACCATTAATAAAAAAAAAAAAAAAAAAAAAAAAAAAAAGGAAATAAAAGCTTATTTGAATTTGACATCGTGGTGTGTGCCACCCTAGTACACCCTATGCAATCCTGCAAGAATAAGTTGGTGCAGAACAGTGCAGACTTCATCAGTTAGTCTGCACTGTTCAGTTAGTCAGACTTCGTCAGATAGTCTGAGAAAATTGACAAGTAAAGGATTTTACCGTTTTCTGGGCAGGATGTGCAGATTTCACAGGAGTCCTTAAAATTGGGTTCACTGTTATAAGTTAACCCATTTTCACAAAATACACAGGTTCCATCGTTTGCAGTTTCAGTGCAGTGCTTTTGCACTCGCTGACCTGCAATTTAAACAAACATGAATCAGAGAGTAAAGAAACAAACTGTGACAAAGGGTAAGCGAATGCATTGAATTTGATTTAGGAGTAAAGAGGGAAGGGGAGTGAACACAAATACAGGTCGCACTCTTCATGTTTTGATGTGTAAAACATTTACAAAACCCTTTGTAGTTTTCCTTTTCCTTCATATAACTTTTTGTTGTTGTTTTTCATTTTTATGTCCATAGTGGCAGGTCTCATACGGTTGTATATATCCAATGGATGGATGGACGGACGGATGGGCTGTAAACAACCATCCTCCACTACCAAAAGCGAAGTGCTGATCTGAACGAGGCGGCTGTTAATATCAATTCAATGTTTGGAAGCATGGCCGACACGGACTGAACGGCTTTGTTCACTTCCTGCCTGTTGCTAAAACTACAGACAGGCTACAATTCTAAAAGAGCGCACAAAATCAACGTCGTCGTTCACAACTTCTCATTCTGTTTGCTGACTGGCCCATTAAAAATAAAAATCCACCAGAGACAGTCCTAGTCAAGGGGAGAAAACTCAGACTGTGCAGGAAGCAAGATTTATTTTTAGAGGAATTGCACAGGAAGGCAATGGCCTGCCTATGGGGCTCCTAATCCCACATCAGCATGAACATACAACTATTTATGAGGATAGCCATTTCTTTTTTTTTGTTTTGTTTTTTTGGCAGATGTTCCCCCAACGCTTTACCACCCTGGGCAGAGGGCCATAATTCCCAGATTTAAAAAAAACGTAGCCTACTTTCTTAGACTGAATATTTTCAGACAATATATATATATATATATGTATATTTTTTTTATAAAACTTACCAGCTGCACATTTACAGCAGTTTATGCCTTCGTGCGTGTAAGTGCCATCTTGACATTCCTGCCTTTTCACACGAAGCTTTTCTTGAAAAGAGTGTCGGCCGTTTAGTTCAGTAGAGACAGCGCTGAAAAAAAAAAAAGTAAAACCAGTCATTCATTTCCCTTCTGTTCGTACCTTAAAACAAACAGTTACCAACATGTTACAAGAAAAAAAAAAAAACTAATTTAGAACCCGAGTGTTGCGGCGAACTTGGCTGCCCCCCTTTTTGGTTCTTCTTCTGCACTGTGTATCGACGAAGCACACCTCTTTTTAACCACGTATAAATGACAACAGCTCGTCTCTTTAAGACGTTTTTTTTTCATCCATCACAAAAAAGCCCGTTCTTCTCCAAATTTTAATCGCGTTCACGACTCACTCAACCCTATATAGGCAGGCTTTAAATCGAGTTGCGCTCACAAGAGCCTCGCAATGTCGCCGAACACACGCCGCGCGTCATTAACAGCATTTAACGAGTCCACGAAACCTCGGTCTGTGTGTAAAAGTGTCGCTTTACTTACTTTGTAAAAGAGAAAACACAAAAGAAAAAGAGACCCGCGGAGAACCTGAGCGAGGACGCCATTGTTTTTCTACGCGAACACACAACTGGACCTAAACGTCCGTGTTTCGTCATGTTTTTATGCTTTCATTTTCTACTGGCAGCCCATCCTTTTATGTAAATTAAGCTGCGTTTTTGAAGCTTTGTTTCTTGTGAGCATATTTACATCCACGGGGGCGCTTTATTGGTTTTCTTTTTTGGAAATATCAGCTTTTCCGATAAAAAAAAAAAAAAAAAAAAGAAAAGAAAAGGCTCGTTTTGAGATTCTGAGAGTTGCTCATACAATTAACAGTAAGTCGAGGTGTTTTTGGGAAGTCCCAAACAAACACACTCGGAACCAGGGGTTTTTCCAAGAACTCAAACTGAATGCCCGTATCCTCAAATTAAAAAGCCCGGTCAAGATTAAATGAACAGGCTTTTCTTTTTAAAAGAACACTTAGCCTATCAGGTGAAGTTGTAACGTTAATCTCCAGGGTAAGCTTATACACCTTCAAAGACAGAAAATGATACTCAGAAATTAATGTTTTCCAGGACAGGCAAGAGGGGGGAAACAAATTATACACGGGTTTGAACTGACAAACTAGTTTGTGAAAACACCTTTGCTTTACATCCAGTATGTTATTAATTCTTCAAGCGATTCAATGTCTGATATCCATGCTTTTATTTTGAAGTGCTTCCTTTTATTTTTGCAAGAAGTTTGTTCCGTGTATTTTCTTCTTTTTTGACGTTAGTCAGCTAATCTGTTTTTTAATGGGTTTTTTTTTTTTTTTTTTTTTTCTCCGTTTTAATGTTGAGATCGGTGCCGCAGTCATTGATGACGTGAGTAGTTGTGTTGGTCATGTGACATGAATTGGGTGGATGCAGGTTATCGCTGCTGACGGAGTTGTTTGGCTGCTGGTGTATTTCTATAGTTTATTAATGTTGGTTTTAATCTTAATTTTTAATGTGTTTGAATTACTAAAACTATCCAGCATTTAACCGTTAGAGATTTTGTCAGTTCGCATCATTTAAAGTTAAATAGCCCTTATCAATGTTCATATTTTTAACTTATTTGTGAATTGTTATATTTACATTTTCTCCTGTATTAATTTTGTATCTTTATTTGCTATTTCTGTATTTTCAGAAACTGCTGCAATCTATTTGCACCGTTCACATAATTCTCCAGTAAACTTATTAAAACACCTGATGACCAGCGTGCTTTCTGACCAGTGGTCAGTTAAATAATCCAGCAACAGAGGTCAAAATCCTCAACACAGTACACTCATTGTCTAATGATGCGCTGACCTTTTACCTTAAAACACATTAACGTGTTTAAAAAATATATTTTATGTAATCTGTTGTGTTATCAGATGATAAATAATCGCTTTGTTGCGTAACAAAGTAATTAAGTGCAGTACCGACGTCTTCAAAAACGCTGTACTCCACCTCCACCACTAGGCGGTGCTGTTGCGCTTTGGCGTTATGGCTGTTGGAAAGGCGGTAGAATCTAAAAGATCACATGGATTAGAAGCAGAGATTATTTCTCTTGTGAAGCTTTGCAGCTTTGAACGTGTTGAAATACTAACGGATTGTCAAAGAGCCAAAAGAGGTGGCATTGCTCTGAAAACACGACAGTTCAGAGTAATCACGGTTCATTTATTGTTTTTTAGAATCAATATTGTATAAATGAATATTGAATCAGCATGTTTCAGTGATTTATGATATTATTGAAATGACATAGTGAACCTCATTAGGTGGGGAATTTATTTACTAAGCTGAATAGTTGAAGGAAAGTTTCCAGTTGGGAAATATTCCTACATTAAAGGAGAACTCATAGGATTCGCATGTTTTCGGAAGAATATCAGTTCCACTGCCTTCACGGACCATAAAGCTATCTTGGAGAGAACAAAGAGACCCTCTCAAGTGTTATAAGACAATTGTGATTAAGTTTTCTTTTCTTTTTTTCCCAATGGAAAAGCAACAAAGGTTGAAAAAATAGTTAAAAATAAAAAAACGTTTCAAGATCCAGTTTCAATAGAGCTTTCCTGTGCAATTACGCTAAAAAAAAACATTCTCATTTGCAGCACAGTCTGGGCTTTCTCTTCTTGACTCGGATTGTCTCTGGTAGATTTTTGACCAGGCCAATCAGCAAACAGAGGGAAAAGTTGTGAATGATATGTCGATTTTCTGCACTGGTTTGGAATTGTAGTGTGCCTGTAGCTTTAGCAATGGCCGCAGAGGAAGTGAACTAGAAAAGTACTTCTAACGTCAATATGTGAAAAGCTCAGCGATTTTTCACATAGTTACTTGATAGTTTTAGAAAATGGCACTATGGGCCTGGAAAATACATAAAGCTACTCCTTTAAAAACTTGTTGTTGTTGTATAATCAACCTTCCAGACTGCTCAGGTCTTCTGGTTCTGGTCTGCTCTACATCCCCACAACCAGAACCAAACATGGAGGTGCAGCAGCATTCATCTTCTACACCCACAAATGTGGAACAAACTTCCAGAAAACTGTAAAACTGCTGAAACACTGAATCAACTATTTGATTAGTAGTAACTGAAACATTCATCAACATATTTGATGTGTGTTTACTTGATTTTGATAGTGGCATTTGACGAAATTTTATGTTTGTTGCTTGTTTCATCGCTGGTGACTGTATGACGTTTTTCTGAAAGCATTTTGAACTGCCTTGTTGCTGAAATGTTCTATACAGATACATTTGACATGACTGGAAGAAAGAAAGGTGAATAATTGCATCCTATCTTTTAAAAAACAAAGATGGTGATGGAATTTGGCCATGTACGGACAAAGATGGCTTGTCGGCACTGACGGGAAAAATATCTGTGAATTTCTTAAACATTTCAATATCGTGACAACATCAGAGATTCCTGGTAGCAGCCTAAAGAGAATGCAAGTCATATGGCTGAGAAAGCGAACTCAACTGTGGCACAAGTGAAACCTTTTGTTTCACTTGTGCAAAAAAAAAAAAGTGTTCTAGGATTGCTATTACAGCATGAGGAAGTGTAGAATATGCAACTCACACTGAGATAATGAGTTCACTAGTCTGCTGTATCGTGACAAGGCCATGAAGAGGCAAAACCACGGCTTTAACCACAGCCAATGTGCTCCACCTATAGGCTCGAGGTCAAACAGAGACTAAAGGTAGAGTAATAGTTCCTCTGAGACGGAGAGGAGGGGAAAAAACTGAGGAAAAAAATGAATACAATTATTTTGTTATCATCAAGAAGCTTCTGGAAGAGACCCGTGTTGCAAAGCAACCTTTGGGGTTGACAAAAAAATCCTCCCTTTGACAAAAAAAAAAAAAAAAAAAAAAAAAAAAAAAGCAAAGGAACTCTTGTTGCTGTCTGCATGCTAAAATTTAGTAATGTTGTTTTCTTGAGAGATTTAATCAACCTCAGTCACACTGTTGTCTGTCTTTTTCTGCTAAAAACCACATTACCTAAAAAAAACCCAAAAACAAGCATAGTAACAAGGTTTTTTTTGTACACTTTGTTTCACATCAACAAAACTGTCACAAGTTGCACTCACTGCAACATCTCCTCTGATGCATTTGTCAATTTGGAATTTCATGTAGGTTGTGAAAGAGTTCTTTCTGCACTCCTGTTCACTTGAGGTTGAGCTTCTTTGAATTTGACTTGAGCTTTTCAAGCACAAAACTAAAGCTGCCAGCACTACAGGCAGTTATTGTAATCACTGGATGCTATTATAGAAAGCTGCCTTTGTTGGAGGAACTGGTATGCAGAAAAATACGTATATTTATGTAATTTTGAAATGTCTTGTGCGCCTTATAAGCTGTACCCAATGTGCAAGAAAGTAGGACTCGAAGAATAGACCTGACACTTCTTCTCACAGAGAACAGGAAGAGAGTCATGCTGCTCTTCAACTACAGGAAATAACCTTGCTGTCGATGACGCAGGTCTGAGGGGCAAGCTCTGCAAGTTCTCTAGATCCGAGGCCTGCTGCTCACTCTCTAAGCGTACCAGTAGTGACGTTGTGCAACACGTTGCATACAGTCTCGCGTATCTCTGTATGGCATACTGTACATTGGATTTATGGAGTGTGCTTTGCTCCGCATCCATGACTGGTGTATCTCCCTGTCTTTCCGTCCCTGGGCACGGGCTTACACACTTGCACATAAACAAGATGAAAAGACGTAAATCTGTAAAAGCTGCCACTTGATGATAAGTCTTTGCAGGGAGATTTCCCCCAGCAACACGTCCAGCGGTCTGCCTAATTAGAGCCCAGAGCATATGTGGGCAGTGGAGCCTGCGTCTGCACATTGAAAGAGTGGTGGGGGGGATTTGGCCACAAGCATTCATTCGCTCGGCTGTCTGGTAGGAAGACAATGGTGAAGAGTGTAGATTGGGGTGTCTTGTTTCCAGAGGAAAAAGAAGAATAATGCCAGCTAAAAACCCCTCAAAGCTGGATTTATCAGGGCTGTTGTTGGAAGCATCCGGTTTGGGCCCAATCAGAACAGAACAGAACAACAGCATGAGGAGACTGAGCTGAGCCCGCAGGCAAGGCCTAATCGATGCAAACCCTGCATGTCCTATATTCTACCTGTCCTCTGTGTCCTCAAGCAACGCTGATCCAACTCATTTTATCCTTATTTTATCCTTTGTATTAAACAGAATATGAAAGGACGTTCGCAGATTCCCCTAGAAACAACTGCTCTCTTATTTCCATGGCCAGCTGCCATTTCTGTAAGCTTGATGCCACCTAAACTTTAAAATGCAGAATGTAATCAACAAAGTTATCAGTGCTTTGAAATGACAAAAACCTTCTGCAGTATTATTATCAGTGATAAATAGGCAGCTCTCATGTGAAGTTTCTTGTAAGGTGAAAAATGAAATAGAAATTGAATTAGAAAGGTTACAGCTATGATAGCAAGAAAAACTTGGTTTAGAGAAATTTGCTTTCTACTGGAGGTATTCTGACCATCTGCCATGTTTTCAGCAAAAAGTTCTCTAGAAAAACATCGTTGGTGCTAAAATGTATTCATTTGTTTTGCTAAATCTGATACCTTTTTTTAAAAAATTATTTCTGTAGCATTGAACCAAATAAATAGAAAGGAAATTATCTTTTTATTGCACATTGTGGGCAAGAAAGTACATGAAGATCAAGTTTCTCTGCAAAGTTGCCTATTATGTTTAGACAAAGCACATCCCTTGAGTTTAGTATGACTCATTGGTGAGAATTTAGTGATTTATAGCATAGTGTGTCACAGGACAGTATCCTGTGACACAGGATACAGCATAATATAGTATGGTGTTGCATATTATAGAATAGTGTAGTATAGCATAGCATACCATACTAGAGAAGAAAAGATTATAGGAATGTCCACAATCATACCACCATACTGGCCACACATGTCCTTTCACTCTTACTTACATTAAATAATCCACTTTCTGAGACCATAGAGATGCTTAACATAAAAGTTTTCTTATTCACCCACACAGGAAATTGTGTATGTGTAAAGACACACACATAGTAAGTCTTTTTATCCTCACAAGAACTTTGTATTGACTTCCACCTAATATTCATTCATTTCTATAGTCTAACCCTTACACCAAACCTAGCCTTAGTCCTAACCTAAACCGTTACCCAAAAGCAGCACTTCTTCTTATGTGGCTCAGGCTTTGTTGGGTCCCATAAGGAGCAGCAGGTCCTCACAAAGTAGTATTTGCAAGAAAAATGGTCCCTACAAGGTGCTAAATGCTAAAACACGCATACACACAGACACATGCACACGCTCGCAGACGAATACACACACATAGAAACTACCCACACGGCATGAACAAAGCTATCACCTCCCACCCACAAGCCTGGAAAATATTAACCTTTTCATCTCTGTTCACTTTTCTGTCTAACTTCATGCCCCACGCTCACATGCCCCACGCTCACATGCCCTTACCCTGCACACTGAGCCGGTGTGTTAGCACAATGATCTGTGGATGCAAACCAGAGAAAGACACAGAGACACATCCAGGCAGCTGCAGATATCTCAGAGGAACTTTAGAGAATTCAGGGAGTGGGGAGTCATTTTGTTAAAGAGAACCAAACTGCAGGAAATGGGAGTCATTGGCCCTCCCTTGTGACTGGATTAACAATCTGTGCCTGAAATCAGTTGGAGGAAGAAAGAAAGAAAACAGAAAGTTTGCTGGAGAAGGAAATGTTTGAGTTGTCTATAAATAGAATAGGCCCGTGTTTGAAATGATACTGAAAGGCGTGCAGTCATTTATTATTCAGTTCATATTGCTCCATGTTTATCACATAGAAGAGAAGAGACCTGACAGGCCTGCTTTTTAATACAAATTCCTATTCTGACATCAGCAGACTAAAAACAAAAGACAGGACTCGGTGTGTGTGTGGTGTCATGCCCCTTTGTTTCTGCAACCTTTAAACTCAACTGCTTAATCCGCAAAGAAATCAACCCTTAGACATAATGCCAATCAGCTTTTTATTGCCTTGTGCACTTACAGATAGTCTGTAAGTGTTTGACTGCAGTCGGACAAAAGCGACGCACGGCTGCCGCTCGATTTGCGTCTGTGTGTGTGTGTGTGTGTGTGTGGGGGTGTGTGTGTGTGGGCGTGTGCGCGCGTGTGTGTGTGTGTAGCTTTTCGCTTAAGACTTTTCTCACCGCCTGCAGAGGCCGAGGTTAAAGAGAAAAGCATTAAAGAAAACAAACAGTATATGGAGAGCAACGAGTGAAGACGAAGCCCCCCTTTTCTTTCTTGCATTGACAAGATGCATGGGGCCTCATTCATAATTCAGACGCATCGCAGCGATATGAGAGAGGGGGACGCATCTGTCTGCATTACGCCAGTGTTGCCTCTGCGTTGCATCACCCTCCTGGGAGGTTCAGATTTTTTATTTTTTTTATTTTTTTTGAGAGAGAGAGAGTTTAATACGCTCCCTATCAGTTGCGCCCCGGTTGTGGTCTAATTTCAGCCTCAGATAAGAGCCTTTATTTGTCACCCAGCTCCTTCGGCCAGTCACGTAGTCCAGGAGTGCCTCTGTGGCCTGACATCCTGAAAGGAGCTCTGAGTGGCCCGGCTGCCGGTTCGTCTTTACTCTACGCTGCTGGAAAGTGTTCAGTATCTCAAATAAGAACAGTAGGAACCCTTGGTGCTAACTCAACCCCCTCCTCTCAACACACACATATAGCTGTCTCTCCACACAAAGAGAGGCGCATGTGCCTTATTATACACAGACACACACAGCTGGTAGCTGGTCCGTCTGACCCAGTTTATTTCTGTAGGCTGCTCCAATGGAAGGAGCAGGCATGGTTTCTGGATCTGATTTGCATTTATGCCCCGTCACTGGCAGATGGCACCAGAGGTCGAGAGCAGGGATTTTTAAGAGTTTTTTTTTTTTCTTCTTCTTTTTATGTAGCCTAATTCTGCAAGTTCTCATGAAGACAAATACCAGACAGAGACAGGGAGCCGCATATTTTTTTTCTTTTCACCACAATCTGAAAGTGCACTGCATGCCCACACACATCACAGTACAGGTTGTGATGTACATATGGTAGGCTTGCATGCATGCAGCGGGGTAGAGAGCACGGTGTTCTGAACTGCAGCGTTTGGTTTACACCCTCTGCTTTTGCACTATTCATGCTAATAGGAAGGAAGTGATGAATCACGCTCACTTATTTGTGGTAGCGGTGAGCATTCAAGTACAGATAGGTCCTCTTTCTTGTCTCTGTTTTACATTCATATGCACATACTTTCACTCTCTCTCTCTCTCTTTCTCTCCCTCCTCCGCCCTTTCTCTCGAAATCACAGAGGAAACGAACAGACATAAAACCTCAGCAATTTGTCACTTTCCCCCTGATGCACCTGTCTTGTCATGGCTGAAATCCTTCAGAAAGGTGATCTGGGGTTTATATGGTTCGTGAGGGGTTCGTTTGCAACATTAGCTGCACATGAGTCATCACTTATGTCATTTGGTCCTTTAAATTTGAACAAATCTGGACCTATTTTGAATGTTTGACTTCTGTTTTTTATTATTATTATTATTATTATTATTATTATTAGCTTTAAAGTTCACATGACATCACAAGTAGCTGCTATGGTGCTTAGTGCATGATTAGGCTTCTTCATGTGCTTCATAGGGATTTCCTTTTTCACATCACGCTAAGGGCTATTGTACGCAGATATATCATTATCATATGATATATGATATTGATATTATATATCATTATATATGATATGTGATTATATATATCATCATATATATGACGATATATATTTGGGCGTGCACATGCACGCCCAAGCCATTGGCCTTTTATATGTCGACAGGAAACACCAGGGCGTGCGCTCACTCTCTTTCTTGTTGTCTTTCACACACCACACGTTCACCAACGTAACCGTCATTTGAGGGTGTGGGGACATTTTCCATGCGGTTCAAGTGGTTAAGGCTTGCAACTGTACAATAAAAGATGTAGAAATTACCCAGACGGGCTTTGCATGAAAACACAAAGGGCCTTCGTGCAGAGGGGGAGAAACCAATTATTCTGAGCCCCCAAACATCTTATTGGCACGAACAAAAGGTATTTTTCACTTTTTGTCACACTTAAATCTTTTAGATCATCAGACAAATTGGTACATCAGTCAAAGATGAGCAGTAATTACAAAGAGCAAGGCTTCAAATGATAATGGTATTAACGAAATGTGAAAATGTGAAAATATAGCCACCTCCTTTGTGAAACTTCTCATTAAAATGCAATCAACGGAACCATGAATTCTGCTTTTGATTCCAGAGACTCCTAAAGGAGAATGTTTAGTAATCAGGATCATGAACTCGAGATCCAGCAAGTCTATCTCTGAGCAATAGGAAAGCGACTGGCCTAGTCAAAGTTTGGACAAATTGGATTAATACAATATTTATGGTAAAAAAAAAAAAAAATCCAGTGTGGTTGAATGAAAACAATTCAGCAAGAGTTAGGGCCAAAATTCCTCCACTGGGATATCAGTGGAGCAGTTTCAGCGAAGGGTTGACGGCAGCAAAGGAGAAAGATAAAATAAGCTTTTCTAGACTTATTTGTCTTGTCTCTGTCTCACATTAAAATTAATTTGATAATTTAAAATATTTAAGTGTGATAAAAAGCAGCAACTACCCCTGCCCCCCAATATCAAAACCAGAAAAAATCTGTAAGATAGAAAATACTTTCCCTTCCCAGCACTGTAATAAGTGAAGTCTCTCAGTTCAAATACAACGGTGTAGTTCAAACAGAATGCGGCTCTGTTTCTTCTGCCGTCATAATTTTTGCTCGACACCGACATCTCCTTCCTGACTCATCCCCTCGGCTCTCAGGAGCATCGTGGTGAAGCCCCCTTTAAAAAATTCGCTCCACTTATTTTACCTTTTCCCAGTTCTGAATTTTGCTACCTCCAGTCACACCACACGCCACGCCTCTCTTCTACCGAAGGTTTAGTCTTTGTTTAACGTGGATCCAATTTGCATAATTCATTTGTCACATTAAAAATGAATGCGTGACTCTTTTTTTTTTTTTCTGAAAGAAAAATATTGTAAATTATACAGAGCCATTGAGTCTTGGGAGATGGAGTACTTCACATGTGCAGGGAACACCAGACTGGAGTATAGCTGAGCCCTGCAAACCCACATTATGGCCCCTGACTGTTTTTATAAGTGATAGAGAAAACTAGCAATTAACTCCCTGGGAGGTACAGGATTGGAAAACCTGCTGTCTCCTTACAGATTTCTACCTTTTTGCTTCTTTGTCACATTGAAATGTTTCAAACCACCAAAAAAAGGGGGCAGGGGGGATGACAAAGAAAACCAAAGTAGATGCAAGAAACGGTTTTCAAATAATTTTTGATTATTAAGTGAAAAAAAAGTGGAATTGCTCCCTAAGTCAAATAATTGGCTGTTCATCCATGGCAACAATAACTTGCGATCAAGTGTTTGCAATCATTGCTAGAGAAGAAATATAAATTGTCCTTTACTGTGAGAGAGTTTTGGCCCACTCTTCTTTGCTTTTATTTTAGCCACACTGAAATTAAAGTGAGGCTAAAACAGGATTTTTGATCACAAAAAAACCTGTCATCAGCCTTTTCTTTTTTCCTCAGACGTCTTGGAGATTAGTATGTTTTTAGGCAAATCTAAGACTTTTGGGTGTGTTTTTCTTAAAAAAAACCAAAAAAAAACAGGAGGGGTTTTTGCCCTGGAAATCTGGCATAGATTTCACTGGTCACTCTCTCTTTGTTGAACAATTAGCAAAATAGTTTCCCTTTTAATAAATGAAAGTTATTTAAAGAACAAATACTGTATTTTCCCAGGTTATATTTTTTTGATATTTAAATTTGTTGGATCATAGTAAAGTAAAAAAGGCATTTTTTTTTTTTTTCAATGCACTGTAATTGTATGTGCGATGCTCTGATTTCAGATAAACGACACAAAATTGGTGAGCTATCCACCTCTGCTCCTCTAAGCTTCACGTTCCCCTTATTTTTGGACGGGTGTTTTGAATGGCGGCAGTGCCGTTTTCACTCAAGGTGTCAAAGAGGGGGTAAATTTTTTTTTTTTTACCACAAAACCTGTTAGCTACACAGCAGACCCTGTTCGTCTCTTTTCACTTCCAACCCGAGGTGGATGGAAGTGAAACTGACATAAGCCTGTGTGTTTATCTTGTTATTGTCTGTGGCTCCGAGCATTTGCCACACAGCATGCGTGTGTTTTTAGACGCAGGGAGCAAAGCCAACGTTCATGCCATGGATGTGAATCAAGCGTGCGCTCTCGCTGCGCACGTATGTGTGTGTGTGTGTGTGTTCTCAGCTGATGGCTGCTATCAGTGTTTGTTTGGGGTGAAATACGTTGTCTCCGAGGGTGTTAGCTGGGGTCATCTAAACCGGATCTCCAGCAGAATCACTTGAGAGGCAGAGCCATAATCTGTGGCTGGCTTTGTGCTCCCAGATTAAAGTGATGTTTTGAACCTTTCTCACGGGCCACAATATGCTTTCGCCTCCCCTCCCTGCCACTCAGTACGCATACGTGACAGCAAATCCACAAGGCCGGGTTCACGAAAAGGACACCTTCGTTGCAATTTAAGAAACGGGGAGCTTTAGCCCATTATCTGAGACGACACACGCATGTTCTATTCATCAATTAATTTGCCATCAGCGTGGTGTAGCTGCAGCGTATCTTCTCCAACTGTTTGAGGGGAAACAGCTGCTAATCCTAATCCCTCCCCTCATTCTCCCCCCCCCCTTGGGATTCTGTCAAATCAGAGGCCCTTTAAAAAGCTCTGGCTGGCTGGTTTCAGGGCTGGTTGAGTAGCTTGCTGACTGGCAGGCTCTAAATGAGAGGATGGACCACACTTACCCACTGCCATGACTGACATCCACTAGGCCTCCAGAAAGTATGTCGCTTGTTTGTACAAGTATGCACATACGCACACCAGGAATTTCCACTGCTTCTCCAAAGCCACAGTCCAGTATTTTGGCGGGGGGGAAGAAAAAAGAAGAAAAAAAAAGGCTTTACTGATAAACATTTGTAGATGAAAAGTTTACAGGTATGTCAGACAGTTTGAGAAAAACAAAAAAAATGTTTGTCCCTGAAGACGTTTGGGGGACAAAAAAATCCCAACTATTAATAGCTCAGAAACTGTGATATATTTTACAGATTTCCTATCCAACATTATGAGAGAGGTCTCTTAGCATAAACACCAAGTTTGCTACCTTAAGAAAAAAGGTGATGGAGAATGGAGAGCTTTTTTTTTTCTTTCCTGTTGATCAAATACTACCTTTCATTAGTATTTTGACTAGCTCAAAAAAATTGAAAAAGTATCTGTTGTCTTACAGTTTTCCTCTGCAGTCAGCAGTCAGCGTTTTTTTTTTTTTTTTTTTTTTTTTTTTTAAACATATAAAAAAATATTAAAAAAAGAAAAAAAAATATATCAAAAAAAAAAAAAATAAATTACAAAATTTAAAATAAATTTAAAAGAAACCATTTCTGCTACATGTGAAGCATTGCCTGCTAAACCTAATAATTGGTTGTACCATCCTTAACAATTGTCAACAAGCTTGTGTTATTTCTGATAATGCATATGTTGCATTAGTTAGGAATAATTTTGGCCCTGTCTTTTTTGCAGGGCTGCTGTAAAGCCACATCAGAAGCTTTAAATAACAGTCAGCTCATGGTCATGTCATAGTAAATTAATCAATTGAAGTCTAGACTTTGACTACAACATTTTGAGACCTTCATATTTTTTTGCTTGTTTTTTGTTTTGGGCTATTCAAGGGTTGCCTCATTGGTGCGCAATGAGTAATTTATTGCTGCATACAACTCAAGTGTGGGTCAATGTAAGGGGACAAAAAGTAAAGTAGCCCCAGACCATCCTGCTGTCTCCACCAAATTTGACTTTTGGTACGAATACTTTTTATTTTTATTTTTTATTTTTTGTGATATTGTTAGTTTTATTTCACAGAGCACGAATATCTTCCAAAAAGTCTTCTCTTCTCTCATCGTGGATTAGCTCCACGATGAGTCACTGATGCACTCTAGTATTTGGCTGGATTCTCCCCTTTCCCTACTGACAGAAATGACTGATTTTGTTTCTTAAAATGAATTTCCATTTTGCTATAATGACTGATATGTTGAATGAAAAAGTCAAAACTCAAACTCAATAAATTAGAAAAGGATGGCTTATTTTTGCTCACAAAAATTATTTAAATGCACATACAGAGGTTTCAGCAGTTAAAAGTACTGATATTTTTACATCTAAAGGTGACATCCGTTCCACAAAATCTTCAACCCAACAGTTAGATTCGTATTTATATACATTGTAAATTTAGTGTATACATTTTAAGCAAACTAAACAGGCTGACCAATAAAAATGAGAAGTCTTGTACTTCCTCCTTTTGCCATATATCTGGAGAAACTGAACTCTCTGGTGTGAGGCCAATATCCTGTCTCACTCTTTCTAAAGCAACACTGAAAAAAGAAAAAGACTTGACACATTCCTTCTGTTTCAAATGAGAAGTGAAACTCATAAGCAATAAAAACCTACAGCAAATTGCTCACTCCAGTACACTCAGGGGTTTTGTTTCTACGGTCTTAATGGCTTCAGTGCCTAATGGCAGCTAATGTTAGCAAACTTTTGACAGATACTCTGCTGGCAAATCCCAGAATCACTGAGTGATTTTTTTTTTTTTTGTATTTATTGCTCTTGCGAGATGGAGGGATCTTTTTCATTCTAAAAGTTTTATGACATTATCTTAATGAAAGGCCCCTGCTATGTAATTTTTCAACTGGCTCTGGTCGCTGTGAGTTTGCGTTTAGATTAATTGTAAAGTTTGGGAAGAAATCAAGACTGATAACTTGTGTCTTTTGTAAGCCTTGTGTGGCCTCTCCGCGTACTGTACTCTACTTAATGTACTTTTTGTGCAATGACAATATTCTTTTATTCCAAATAAAAGAATATTGTTGACTCTCACGAGCCACTTTATTAGGTACTCCTATTAACTCACATAGTAAATGAGCCAGACGTGCAGAAGATGACTTACTGAAGTACAAACCGACTATAAAACTGACTTTAAAGCTGGCTGTGAATGTATGTGTTGTGGTGCCTGATAGTCTTCTCTGAATAATTCAGAAACTACTGATCTGTGGGATTCATGTGCTCTGGTTTTACATTTGCAAGAAAATATTCAAAATGCCTTCTCTGTATTCACATGGCAAGCCTTATAGTAGATGAGCTACAGCAGCAGACAGCCGCACTGAGCGTCTCTTACATAAGGGTGGAAAACCGAGCCAGCACTGCATAACGGCTCAGTAAAATTAAAAAAGATGCCACTCTTCCCTATCGTAGGGAAAGACTTGGGCGTGGATTAAAGGACGAATCAATCCGGTCGGCATCAACTTTTCGGGTTGGTGGTGGAATGATGTGGGGTTTATTTCTGGGCTCTGTTTGCATTAAGTGAGCATTATTTAAATGCCACAGTACACCGTAGTCCCCAAAACAGTCAAGGGATGTTTTGGGACACAGTGCTGAATTTATAACATGAAGAATAAAGACCATTCTGATAGCGGCCCAGCAAGACTTCCCTAATAAAGACTCAGATGAGTGGACATGTGTTTTTTTTTGTTTTTTTTTTAACGGTCAAGTTAAAATTCAGTTCAGCACAACGACGCCCTACAGTTTAGATGTTTTTGTTGCTGGTAAACATTTTCAAGTAAATTTGTTTGATTGATGCTAAAATATTATATCTTATTTTCATTAGAATAGGATATGTTACTATACTTAAGACGGATCTTATTGAGCTTTTACTCGAAATGCTCGTGTCAAGACATCTGAACACATATCAGTGACCCAAACCAGCTCATATTTACTGACTTTGGTGATTAAAATCTTTAAAAAAAAAAGAGATATATATACTGCATATATATATATATATATATATATATATATATATATATGTATCCTCTGCGTTTATATGATTGGTATAATATATGATGATAAACTCGGTTTAGACGACTGGAAAACCAAAAGGTATAATGCTGGCTGTCACTGCTTTTTGTGGGCGTATTGTTGGGTGTTTATTTATTACCAAATAAAACTCAACCCCAATAAAGCAACAGGAGCTTGAGTGAGTAAGAAATCTGATGCAATTCCTTGAACACTCCAAAAATATACCACGTTTGTGGGTTTCTTCTTTCTTTTCTTTTTTTTTTTTGTGTCTTTTTTTGCTTTGGCACATCTCGCATCCTCTCAGACCCTGAAGCAACTTCTGCTTTCTGAAACTCGGTGAGTCTGAAGCAAGTTTGACTCCAGCACAAACACGAATATCTGCCTTGTCCATCAGCCCCTTCTCACATCAGTCATTTCAGATAATGATTCTCAGCTGAGTGCGGCAGAGACTTGAAGGCTCAGCGGGGAGCGTCAGCCGACGCGCTCGCCTCCTCCGCCCTTGTTCTTGGCATAAAGGGGATGAGACGGGGATGAGGAGGACGCGGGTAACTATCAGTTATCAGCACGAGGATTAGGGACTGTCATCAGCAGCCATATGCCTCACATTACCCTCACCATGACACGAGATGCAGAGAGGGGGGGAAAAAAAACGGAGGGACAGGCGTCGAAGAAGAGGAGGAGGAGGCTCGAGGGAAGGATTACGTTGGGCTCTAAAATTTCAGGGTAGAAAAAGTCAGGTGGAGAACATAGCCTGTCAGAGTAAAGTCTGATAAATGTGCAGACTCTGGCACACGAACATGGATTTTCAGGTGTGCAGAAATTTCACATTGAGATACATAAAAGCCCCGCGGTGGTTGTCACAGGAGCACATGTCAGCCTTCCTGAAGAAGTGGGAGAGCCTTCGCTGCAGCGGCTGCATTTATGTAAAAACCTCAAACTGAAGCTTGATATGGTTCCGCCATGTTTTTCTTTCTTTCTCCCCCCGCCCCCTTGCCTCTGGCACTGCATGTTGGCTTTCATTCTGTACAATGGACACATATGTGCTCTTCATTGATCACACAGAAAATGTTTGGACATGTGTGTATGCTGAGGAAGAGGAGGGGTCAAGAGTACAGTAAGTGTTTCCATGTGCGCCTCTCTTACAGCGACTGACAAAACAAAGTTGGCATCGCCATGTCAACAAAAACTCTCTGTCCCACATAAAAAAAAGAGAGAGAGAAAGAGAAAGAGAGAGAGAGATGGAGAGCTGGTGTGACTCATTAGGTGACTCAGGTCTTGACAGGAAAAAATACCATGAAAACATTTACCGTACAATCATTAAGTGTGGGTCCAACTCATGACGAGAAGCACTTTGATGGATTTCCATCAGCTTCGCGGCGTCGCCAGCTAAGCTGACTCGACACGCAGCTTTGTGTTTCCAAACATCTCCTCCTTCTCCTGCCCAGTTCCACTTCCTCATCGCGCCGCGGTTCCTGTGCACCATCGACGGCAGCCTACCTCTGTGAATTCACTCACGAAAAGAGAAATCACACAGGTCTTGAGCAAGTTGCACTCGTCCGTGTCTAAATTTGTTCCATAACGACGTATTTAGCCATCTTCACAACAAAGGAACTTCTTGATCAGATTCATTAAAAGCAACTCTTACTTCTGAATATTTCAGGCTCCCTCAACGGAAGCATAGGACTGGATTTCGTCTTTTAAGGACGAATTACATGATAATCAAAGCTACATCTGGAAACCCCATCTCATCCAGGCTTTTTGGCTTAAGTGGACACACAATGACATATTTCTAAGACAGTTATAAATCTTTTTGAAGTGTTTTTCTGCCTTTAATTCAACTTGTATCTTATAAAAATCACTTGGATGCACTTTCGGAGCGCCTGAGGGTCTTGGTTTCAGGCTGACTGGGGTTCTGAAGAGACCATCACTTCATCCATCAATAACCTAATTTCTGTCTGCAGAACAGTAATCCCAAAGCATGCTGCTGCCACCGCCGTGTTTCATTGTGCGTCGGGTGTTCTTCTGGTGATTCACATTGTTTAATGCCAACCCTATGTTTTAAAAATTGTGGCTCCAGGCCCAGTTTCGCTCCATTAGACTATTAAATGTTCTCCTGTGAGGTTTTGGGAAATATTAGTCAGACCTGGATGTTTTCTTGGGAGGAAAGGACTCATGTTTTGCTGTCTGACACAATTACCCAAGAAGTGGAGAAGACAGCCAGGTCATTTTGTGTTACTTCTATAAAGCCTCACTTACCGATCTCTCTCATTTTCAGTTTTATGGAGATGTCCATTTGGTAATGTCACTACTATCTACTGGCCCATTCAATAAATTAAAATATTATTGATAAACCAGTTTAATCCCAGGAACTTTATCACTTGGGTGAAGCATATTATATAGATATAACTAGAGTATCCAAATATCAGGTAAAAATACTACCAGCAGGACTCCAATGATCAGATTTACTATAGTTTAGAGCTGGTTTGAACTCCAGAAGATGAAATGCTTCAAAAATAAATCTAACTGTGCTTCAACAAAGCATTACTTTAAAGTTGAGCTCACTTATGTAACTACAGTAAATCATTTCACCAGTTTTTTTCTTCTTCTTCTTTTTTTTTTTTTTTAAACACTTTTCCTTTAACATATTAGTTTGTGCTCCAGTTACCACCTTCGGGAGCACATGTTACATGTTGTATTTTTGGGAATGTTTATAACGGCTAAAACTTCCCATGACACAACCTGGGGGTGTGCTGCTCACTTTTGATGTCCGCTGCGATGTTTGCCTGTCGTCTCGTGATTAAAACACACTCACATTAGGATCGTTGCACTGGTAAGTAGGAGTGAGTTTTCCCTCGGCGGTCGCTGCAGCAGACCACCATGAAGAGGAGGAGGAGAGCAGTTAGCATGTAAAAAGATCATATGTGTGGGCACAGAGAAATGATATGCCTGTGGTCCCGCCTGGGCTCGTGTTAGTGTGTTGGAGGCAGAGCCTGACTTTATTGTTGCCCCGGTGTGTATATATGCTGTGTGAATCTGTGAGAGTCCTGGTCCACACGTGTGGGGGTGTGCATTTCTTTTTTTCTTTTTCTTTTTCCTTTTTCCACAGGCTGTCACTCGTGCTGCTGCCGAGTCTTTGGTAACTTACGGATCCTGTGCACGTGCGCGCGTGTGTGTGTGTAAGCTTTTGTTTAATTTTTACTTCCTGTTTTATTCTTGGCCTAATCCAAACGCAACACAGCTGTGCGGTGAGCCAGAGAAACAGGACTCAGGAGGGGTGGGTGGGGGGGCTGGGTTGGGGTGGAGGGGGTCAGTGGGGGTGGGTTGCCAGGTCCTGTTCTACAACTGCTACCAACAGATGGGAGGGGAAATGGGGTTATCAGCCATGGCTTATCTTCTGTTTGTAGGCCAAACTGACCCACCACCAACATCACCTCATTTGGCCATAATACTGTACTTAAATCTCTTTGTGTTTTAGTGCGAGCGCTTCTGTTTTGCAAAGTCCGATTCGCTGACCATGAATGGGGTTTTCATGTCTGAATTATGCCTTCAAGGAGAAATAAATGCACAATATATTCTCTCCTCATAAGAAAGAAAGGCTTCATGTAGGGAGCTACACTATGTTACAAAATGTATTTATTTTGGGCCAACATGCAAATGGTTTATGCTCAGCACCCTGAGCATACTCTAGAAACAAGGTGATGGCAGCATTATGATGTGGGTATGCCTTATTTTATTTTTTTTTCAGCAATGATATAGAAACTGGTCAGGATTGGTGTGAAACTGAATGGAGTTAAAGACAGCTGGCAGAAAAGCGTTTTCATTTTAAAGTGTTGGAATGGCCCAGAAAAAGACCTAAATGTTAAGAACTTGTGATACTTTAAAATCGCTTTTTAGTAAGCTTGAGATTAGACAAAAAATAATAATTCAGTCTCAACACACCAGTCTGGAGAGATCCACAAAAAAACCACAAAAAAACAACAACATTAAACTGTGCCCATGAAACGACGTCTAAAAGCTTCTGACTTTTTGCTGGATTTAGACTTTTAAGCACAAATTTATTAAAAGAATAATGTTGGGTCTGATTCAGACGAAGTCACTTAAGGATCATTTTGCCTTCCTGCTCTGTGTCGAAGTTTACAGAGATGCTCCTCTTATCTCATTTCCCTAATTGCACATCCTAAAATTCCTCGGCGGCATCTCAGACCCAGGCAGCTAACAGAAACACAGGCAGAAAGACGAGGCCAAAAACGAATAGAGGAAAGTGTTTGCTTTGAAGCAAGGCCTCTTGACCTGGTGTTGCTTTATTACATGAGATAACCTTACAGATTGTAAAAAAAAAATAAAAAAAAATTGTTTTAATATCTTTGTAACTAAAATAGCTCCCATGTTGTATTTTCAGTAGCATCAGAAGAGCAAACGAGGAGGCACAAAATAGACAAATGAGGCGCACCAGGTTAATGGAAACTGCATCAAAAAGTATTTGCATCGTCTTTTCCGTTAGAGATTTATCAAAATAACTTTTATGAGGAAGGGCTCCATGTTTGGGTGGTTTATACAAATATGTAAATTAAATACAGGTGGTAAGAACAGAGGTAAAAAGAGCTCTATTCACTCGATGGTTTACCTGTCGCAATCTGACAAAAAACAAATCAATAAAAAAAAAAAATGTTGGTCCACATTTTGAGACATGGTCCTTAAGGGAAATGATGTGGATTTTAGAGAATTTTAGGAAGTTTTTTTTTTTTCCATTCCATTAGCCTGAAAAAACCTTGGTGATGAAGTCATTTGTCCGGGACATAAATTGAGTGAGAAAGCGTTTCCAGAAAATGTAGATGAGCTCCAGGGCATGGCCTGAAAACGGTCCAGATTTCAACACAATTAATAATTTATAGTAAAATTTGCAAGCAGACATGGGGGGAAAGAAAAAAAAAAAAAGAAAAAAGGCAAGACGGTTAAAAAGCCAGATGAGGTCAAAGTACTGAAGTTTTTTGTCTTCTCAACCTAATAGAAGGACAAACACATTTTTAGGTATGTTTCACACAAGTTTGTGTACCACAGGGAATGCAAACAACTTCGACAATAACCTTCAGATGTTTTAGTTCCATTGTTTTTATACCAGGGGTTGAAGCTCTGGATGCATCGGCACAACTTCACCGGGGAATCCGATTAGGCTTATCAGCAAATTCACATCTCATCTGATAAATGTATAACAACATGTTATGTTATGTTGCATGTTGTTATAAATGTATAACACATTTGAGGAAATTACTGGAGAAGTGACTGTGTTGCCATGGACGTTCTGATAAACCATTAACTTTCAAGCTGCTTAAGAGTCCCTTTTAATATATACTTTGCACGCAATCAAATTAACACATAACTTGAATTAATACGTTCATTCATTTGCACTATTCTCAATTTGTCTTTATATAAATGCTGCTCAGATGAATAATCTTCTCTTCATATCTATATGAAGATTTCAGAGATTCAATAATTAATAATTTAGTCCAAGTTTTACAGGTTTTACCACTTCCCCCAATCGAAAGTGACGCTATGAAGAGTTTTCACAGAATTAATATTCAATGACTCGAGTGGAATAATTCGGTCCGTTTTGCAATATGAACAGTGATCAAATGCTGTCCTTGACAAGTGAAACAGCCTTTTGATTCAGTACCGAGTCAGAGATGTTGAACCAGAATCAGTACTTAAAAACAAGCAATAGAAAAGTTGTGAAAGCATACAATAATTTATCTTTGCTTTGCACTTGTGCCGCCCCTTAATTTGATGGCACCCTGTGTAGGGAGCCCAATAGCAGATATTAATAACTCACAACTAAATGAGAAACATTTTTCTATGGTCTGGGTCTCTATGTATTTTAATATAGCTTACATTTCACTTTCCTGAGATGTTCATCACTATAACTGTGAATAAAGTGCACTTTTGTCCCATCTCATTAGGCGTAACTCGTTTTAAAGCAGCCAGAAGTCCAGGCATGAAAGCGTCTAAAACTTGTGCCACTTGTGGAGTTTCTGTACGTGATGAGTAAGAACACATTGCCGCTGTAACTCTGGCACATCTGCCTGTGGAGAGCAGAGGCCTCTCTCCCTCTCACTCTCCCTGATCCCAGCACAGCACATTCATTATTAATCTACCAGTCTCACCCTCCTTCTCAGTTCAGCCAATTACAGCCGGGCCCCTGCGACTTGCTGCCCGTCTCATTTGACACTGTGTTGGTTCACTTTGATGTCTCTATCAACTCGACCGGGCCGAGGACTGAGAGCCTTAATAGAGGCAGAGGGTGGGGTGGGGATTATATGCCAGCAGCCTGAAGGGGTGGGACGGGTATTTTTTTTTTTTTTTCCTTTTTTAATATATTGGTTTAATTCATACTTTATTTTATCAGAAGGCTTTGGGCCATGCTTTCTCCAGGGTCTCGCCATCATGAACATGGCTGCTAATCCTGTTACTCTTTCATTGGGCTCGGCTAGCCGAGGCCTCTGCCCTCCTCTCGGGGCTGGATACACGTTCCTTCCTTTTCTCCATTCCGCAAGCCTCCTGGTTTAGCATGAGGTCAGGCTTCTTTCAGCTCAAAAATATGTCAGAAAATCTGATTGAATTCTGAATTCAAACACCAGCTTAATAACACAGACAAAACAGGCCCTTCAGCTGAACTTTGAATAACAATCCTTCTGTCAGTTCCCCACCTTGAGTCCCGACTATTTGCGGCCCTGACCTTTTAAAGCAGGAAGTTACTGTTAGCGCGCCTCGAACAGCTGCGACGACAACCTGCTTTACAGCATATTTCCCCTCTCGCCGGTGCTCATTTTCCTCCCCCGACTTGTTGCACATGTTAAAACTTACCCACATTTAACGGCTTAGGCTGCGCGGTCTTGGGCGGCAGTCGCTCGCAACGATCACTCGGACCGGCGAGCCGACCGCATCCATTTCTATTAGCAGGGGAGCTGAAAGGAGGAGAGGGGGCAAAAGAAATGACAAAAACCTGCTGAGGTATTTTCTACGCATGACTCAAACACTGGGGAGATGCATCTTAAGGCTGGATTCTGTAAGAAATGACAATATTGCATACATTTATTTGGGATGGACTCCAATTTCAATACATGCAAAAAAATAAAAAATAAAATAATAATGTAGTGTTAACATTATTGCAAACACTTTCCGGTCTCCCTGCTGTTTTGTGTATTATATTTTTTATTATCTTAGGATAAAAAAAACATTAACAATTACATGGGATGCCTTGTTCTGCATAATTTAACGTATACACAGTGGGAACAGGAATGGCAATGCTTTAGACATCATCACAGCCTCTTTGCAAACCCCCCCCACAACCCTCCCCACCCCAACCCACCCCCAACCCACTGCCTGCATGCAGTTTGCACTGCACAAAGGCCAAAAGTCACATGAGACAGCCTGCAAAGAGCACAAGAAGCATTCACAGTAAAGGAATATAAGGAAGGAGGATAGGAGGGAAGAGCAAAAGATGAGGAGGGAGGGGAAAAAAGGTGGGAAGGGAGGGAGGGAGGGAGGAGAAGAGAGAGGGAGTGAAACAAAGTGACTGCAGCACTGGCCTTGGTTTAGACAGGAGAAGGAGCAGCATAGTTCTAGTTCTAGTATTTCATTCCAACTTCTCCCACACTTCAACTCCCGTCTCCTGATTGTGGTACTCTTTCCATTGTCTTTGACACAAAAAAGTTTGTTTATATATGCATGTATATATATGTATATACATATATATATGTATATATATATAAACACATCTTTATAGCTACAGCACCTTTTCCCACGGGGCAACAGTGTCAATACCTCGCACATGGTACATTGCCGTGCCAAAAAGAAAAAAAAAAGAAAAAAAAAAAAAAAAAATGAAAATAATAAAAACAGAAACAATATATTGGTCAGGATATTTATCTTTTTTTTTTTTCCCTAAAATTGGCATTCGACATTATATTCTATTGCCGTCTGGGGGAGGGAAAGGGACAAAGGTTCTTCTTTTGAGTTTATATTCAAGTTTTCTCCTTTTTTTTTTTTTTTTTTTTTTAAATTCAGGTGTATAATTTCTTCTTTTCCTGCTTTAAAAGAGTTCACACTTTTGTGATTTGCGTGTGTTGCTCTTCATCAAAAGGTTCATTTTCCGGATCAGAGTCAGTGGTGTCAGAGTATCGATAATGGTCTGGCTCATTGTCGCTAACGTCTGGGGTGACGGACGTCGAAGTGCTAGCCTCAGAGTTTGAAGGCTCCTCCACGGTTTTCGTAAAATACAACTTCACCTAGAAATCGAGAACAGCTGCGGTTAAACAGGCTGGCGGACTTGGCGTGCGACAAACCCAAAACGGTTCCCGTCCCTGCTTACCTTGAAGTTTGGTGAGAAGTAGCGGTTGGCTTTGTCTTTGTTAGCCTTGTCTAAATCATTCTTTGTGAGCGTCAGGATGAGGTAGTCCCTGTCGCCTTCCCTGCAGCCGTCCCTGGTCTCGGCGCCCTGCGGCTGGGCCTGGACCGGGCCCTGGACCTGGACCGGGCCCTGCCCCTGGCCCGACACTCCTTGCTGGCTCTCCACGTTGTTCACTGCCCCGTTCTCCATCTTTTCCCCGCTCTCATCTGGTCCAGGAATGAAGAACGTGTTCACCCAGAAGTGGAACATTTTGTCCTGATGGAAGAGAAAGACGGCAAGAAGAAATAAGTGAGCCAAAAGGATTTTGGACAGATTTAGGGAGAAAGTGGTCCGAGACCGGAATCGGAAGGTTTTTCTCTGGTTGGTCAGAAAGCTAAAAACTGGGCAGTGAACATATTGAAGTTATTATTTGGAGCTAAAATCAGCAGTTTTAATTATAACAACTCATACCAAAACTAGGAGATACGCAACTGCAGTCCAGGTTTCCTAAATACTAGCGATGCACCATATATCAGTATCAACATCTTGATCGGCCTATTTTATTTATTTATTTTTCTTCATCTAAAAATGATACGGTCCGATATTAGCGTGTTTACATCCATGCAGTTTGTGTATTTGTTCAGTCATGTGACAGTGATGCTTCAAAGAATTATTGGGTGTTTTTTTATCCATCAAAAATGAAGAATATAAACAAGTTATCAGCCATTTGAGTAATTTTAAAGTTGGATATCAATATTGGGACAAATATTCATACTGCTTCATCCCTACCAAACAAAGAAATAGACCCCCAGCGAAGGCTAAGAGGAATCTCTGAAGCAAAAGGCAAGTTTAACATCTTTAGCAACTAAATTTCAGGCAGTTGGTGTATGCTTGCAAAACTGTGGTGGAAGGTTAATCGATACTTAAGAGTAGTCTGCCAATCTGATTATTTGTTACTAAATGACTGTCAGACATCCCGAAAACTCAAGAATATCTTCCCGTCTCACTTAAAAATGAAGCTTCAACTGGACAGAGCTTTACAAGACATAGATCACTTTGAGATATGGTATTTTAATTTTCTTGTTGCTCCCTTACCGACCACATTAAATGATAATTAAGGGTCCTAAAGACTGAATAAAATGTCGAATCCTAACGATTCGGTTTTAAAAGGGTAAAACTCTGTTTTCCAGCTCTCACACACCATTTAGTATGTTACCGTAACGACTGTTGGGGCTCACAACAGGAAGGCTACAAATCAATATTTTGAACCGTGTATTACTAAAACAGCAATCGGTTAAAGCTTAATAGCTGGAAATTGGCAACAAATCTCAGTTTTTAATGAATTCTCTCTTTATGTTTTTTATTGTCAATAAATCCAAAAGTTTTACAGAAAGCTAAAAGGAGAGAGTTGTTGAAGACCAAGTTCTGATCATTTATCAAGCTTTGTGTAAGTACAATATATAAACCCCCCCACCCCCGGGCAAACTAACCTTCTTCATCATCTTATTCTGTTTGTGGAAGAACTCCACTTTGATGTCGCCACAGACGGGCAGCGGCTGGGGGAATTCGAATATCATGTGCTTGTCCTCCCTTCTGGTGTGAGCCGGGTTCGACGTGTGAATCTTCACTTTGAGTTGGTATACGACAAACTGCGGATCTGCGGAAAGAGCGGTGATGTTGCCAGAGGGTTGAGGGAGCGAGATATATGATGGAAAAATTAGAAAAAGATAAGTAAAAATAAAATTAGATAAATTGAGACAAAGCAACAGGAGGTTATGAAGTGAGAGATGAGGGAGGGGAAGGGGGGAGAAGCAGGGAGTGAATCGGGACAGCAGGACAGGACGTTACCACCGTTATTACACAAGCTGGACAAAAGACACAGCACACCACCAACTCCCCCCACCATGTCAGTCCCAAAAGTGACAGTTTAATGTAAAAACTACAACAACAAAAAAAAAAACTAGGAGAAAAGGTAAGTAACGGACCACAAATGTTATATATATATATTTATATACATATATATATATAAAAAGAGCCAGAATAAGATACATGGAACCCTATTCTGATGGTTTAGTTTTAGATGAGCGCAACACTTTGCACTTTGACCAATTTTGACCCTCTCCGGTTCTTATCAGGGTGGGGTGGGGGGGTGGGGGGGGGGAGGGGGGGGGGTTGTGGTACTGGAGATGATTTTCTTTCTTTCTTTATTTTTTTTACTTTTTATGCGTCTCTTGAAGCTCTACTCTATCCCTGCCAGGAAACAGGTCTACCTTCGACTGCTCCGGCCTGGTGCGTCTCTGGGGCCATATAAAAGCAAATGAGTGAAATAATAACAATGGATGAAAGGCTCATTTACCCCAATGCCAATTCCCTTTCTTGAAGCCCTGAGGGGTCGGCTCGCTCCTGTTTTTAACGGTACTGTCCCCTTAGAGAGAAAAAAGGAAATGATCACAAGCAGGGCCTGGCTGGCTGGTCAGGGGCTTCACAGCACAGCAGGCATAAACACAAAAGCTCCACACAAATATTCACATGTTTGCATCAGGGTAACTATTCCTAAACATACAAGTGTGCAGCTTCACAGGAATGTGTGTGTCTTACAGTTCTGGTAAGACGTCAATTGGGGGAGATACACAAAAGGGGAAGCAGCAAAAGGGGGAACTTCGTATAATTGCAATAAAACTACTATTAAAACAAAATAAATCATTAAATGAGTCTTTGGTGAGCCATCTATAACAAGATTATCAAAACTCTGTTCGCTAGAGGTCGGAGGAAAATAAACTCCTGCACGTTTAAGGAGATTTCTCAGAATAGGGCTTCGGTTTTAAAGTAAAAGGAGAAGAAAGCAGGAAAGAGAAGGATTAATGAAGTCAGGGCCGAAGAGCAGGTTCCGGCGTTAAGGCAAGAAAGCCACAAACAAGGAGGAAGAGCGGCTTTATTCTGACCAGCAGCTTGAAAACAGACAAATTTAGACACAAGAGCAGCTCAGCATCGAGTGACTCACACACACTTTTGAGCACATAGGCTGAATTATTTCATTGTTTCTATAAACATCCTCAAGAGCATGGAGTGTCACTAAACAGCACACACAAAAAAAAAACCTAACTAAATAAATAGTAAGCGTCAAGAAGCATTTGACTTGGTGTCCGAAACGAGTGTAAACGTTGGTGTAGACGCGCCGTTTTGCAACGGACATATCACTCTGGGCTCAGAGCAAACACGCAATGATGTGTCAATACAGATAACTGCCACAAACTGATAACTAAGTTATTAAGAGCCGTGTGGTCGGCTATTGCATGCAAAACTAAATTGCAGACAAAAACGTTTATTCCTCTTCCAACTTTGAGCTACTTCCTGGTCGACTTTACTGGAGTAAAGCCTGGCTGATCTCGCTGAGGTGAAAGCTTCGTTTATTTGTGAGCGGCGGCGTTTACTTCCCTAGTGCCGTGATTAAACAGCAGACGCTCTAATTCCTCCTACGACCAGGCATAGAAAGCCAAAAGACAAGAACACAGGTAGGCTTTGGCTCCTTTGAAAACATTTTTATATTATTTAAAATAAAATTTAAAAAATAACTTGAATTAATTAGTGCAAATGAATTAAAAGGAAAAAAAGCAACAATTATTCATACTGCAGCAAAATTATTAGGACAGATTATTTTTAAATAAAAAGTATTGACAATATTTATTACCATCATATCAATATTATATTTGCATTCTTCTAACTTTTTTTTTTTTTTTTTTTTTTACAATATTTAGGAAATGTGTAATTAATATTTTTACTGCAGTCTTAAAGCAAGCTTTAGTTTCCATGCCAATGCATTCAGTTTTTTGTTTTTTGTTTCTAAATGTTTACCAGAAAGCTTTTGTCTTTCAAGCAAGAAAGAAAAAAATGTGGCAGTCTTTGAGTAAGTTGAACGGCGGTAAGCAGCAACAGGTGTGGGAGGAGCAGCGCTGCGTTACTATAGCCTCTATACAGCCCAAGAAAACTCTGTGACACTTCCACAACGTTTCGCTGTGGAAAAGCTCTGAATCTACAAATTCTAGGCAACGTGTTGACGCTGCTTGGAACGGCAGAGCAAAGTGGTGAATAAACATTCAGTTGCACTTTTCTGCCAAAAGTCCAAAATAAGGAGACCGATTTCAACCGCAGGTGATTTCTAAAACACCGGCACGCCGGGCGACCGAGAAGGAGCTGCTGTCCTCCACGGCGCTACGCCGCAGCGTGGGTGAGCCCCGAGTCTGAGTCACTCTCTCTCCATTCTGAACAGCAGCATGCATGCCTACACCCTGGTTTGGAGCTGAATTCAAACATGAACTTGACTCACTGCAGGTGCCCCCGCTGAACATGGGGAGAGTCTCGAAGACCATCTTGTGGAACAGCAGCGCCACCGGCTTGTACTCCAGCTGGTTCCTTAACAGGTAGTTGTAGTAGTACACGTATCGGCGCTGGCTCGGGATCGTCACCCCCTGCAAGACACCCGTCATATCGGGGAAAATGTGGAGTTAGACGCTGACGACATGTTCAAGCGCCAAAGGAAGCTTTGGAAAACATGCAACATTTACAGGTTAAGAAGACTTAAAAGTTGATTTGCTTCTCATTGGGATTTATGCTGAAATCTACACAAATATGTAATTTTAGACAGCCACCGAGTCGAATTTGCAGCTTCACACGACCCAAATTATGACAGAGTTCCTGCAAACTTTCTCTTGTAAAAATGTGATTCTTCTCCAAACTCAACTTCCCAGAGTTCTCAGTCCTTCATATTCATTTTAAAGTAGAAAGATGAACAAGAGGGAAGACAAAGTAGAACAAGGGAAAGTGTAGAAGGGACAATGCTAGGAAAGAAGGATGGATAACAGGAATGAACAAAGAAAGACCTGGGAGGGCAGAAAAAAGGAGATGAAAGGAGAGGAAAGATGGAAGGGAGGAAAGATGGAAGGGAGGTTAAACAAGGATGAAATCCTTGAATTAATTAGAGGAAGGAAAGAAGGAGACAAGGAAGACAGGGTGAACAGAGGAAAGGGTGTAAAGACACAACAAAAGGAAAGAACCCAGGATGGAAGGACAAAAAGGAATAAGGCAGAAAATAAATGAGAAAGGACTGCAGTCAACAGAAAGACAAAGGAGAAAGAAAGGAAGAATAGGGAAAGACAGATACAAGTAAGGAAGGAAAGAAGATATGAAGG
Source organism: Poeciliopsis paucimaculata (assembly GCA_903067055.1). NCBI lineage: Eukaryota > Metazoa > Chordata > Actinopteri > Cyprinodontiformes > Poeciliidae > Poeciliopsis > Poeciliopsis paucimaculata. Next base: position 29,868 of record CAEGAD010027085.1, read on the forward strand.
AAGGACAAAATAAAAAGACAGGACGGTAAAACGTTGGGGAAAAGGGAATGAAACATGGGACAAACCTTGTTCAATATTTAAATAATTGAACAAGGTACAAAGTACATTAAAAGCAAATCAAATCCCACATTTTCCAGGCTGAGCAATCTGTCTCCAGTCATCCACACACACACACACACACACACGCCCACACACACACACACACACACTCTCTCTCTCTCTCCCTTCTCCTCAGCCCTCACCTTCCTGTCCCGTGTCCTCACTTCCCCGTAGAAGTCGAGCGCATCCTGGGCCTCTGCGAACTTGCCGCGGTGGAGCAGATAGGCGCAGATCATGACCCCAGTGCGGCCCTTGCCGGCCTTGCAGTGGATGGCCGCCACGTGATTGTCGTCCTCACTGAGCCATTGGTCCAAGTCTTCGCAAAATGGCTTAATTAGCTCCAGCTGAGGGGGGTTATGATCTTCGAAAGGATATTGTGCAACTGATGAGCGACGGGCCCACGCAGTGTCGGGAAGGAGCGAGTGGAAAACAGAAGCGGAGAGCGATGAGCATGAGAACAGTCAACCTTTTTTTTACTTTTTCTTTTTAAAAGCTTTTCAGTCCGACGGCGAGGAGGTAAAGCAGCCTACCTCTGCAGTTGAATTTGGCAGCATCGTAGTGTCTTTCTGCGCAGCTGAAATGGGAAGAAGCAAACTGCAGTTAGCCGGCACGCGGAGGAAGTTTCTAAGTAAACACAAACTCGATGAGAGACAAACAGTACGGGGAGCACTCACAGGTTGTAGATTTTGTAATGGTTTTTATGCTTCGAGTCCAAAAATCTGTCGAGAGGATAAACAGAAAATAAAACTCAATTATCTTAAAATGCTATTAATTTACCAAACAAATGTCACGAAAGAATCACTCACCGTACTACGTCATCTATATTGTTTCTGTACACGCCTTCGAGTCGCTCTGCTGGAAAGCCCATAGCAATAATGTTTGGGTAGATATCTGTTCAGCACGGATTAAGGGAAAAACTGAACAAAACACACACAGAACACAACACCACAAGATTCTTAGGCGATTTCTGAACAGGAAGACGAGCGGCGGACCTGATTAAAAGTTCCAGTCAATGTCGACTTGAGGTCGTCGCTGCTGTTACGGCAGGATGGGAACGCAGAGGAAAAGGGCCTTGGTCGTTGCGCGCGGGGGTATATTTGCACCTCGCGGCAGATGGCCTCGACAGTGAGAGGCGGAGAGGACGGGAGCAGCAGCGCTCCCGCCCCAGCCAGGCCCATACATGCGGGTGCAGCCAGAGTCTCCGCTCCTTGACCCGACATTTATTTTTAGAGCGCGAAAGTTATATCGAGACGAGTTCAAATGCGCGGCTCATCAGTTCGGAGCCGGGGCCGGACTCGTTTGAATATCTTTGAGAGCACTGTGACGTCATGCAGGTATATAGAGAGAAGAAGAAGAAGAAACAACATGTTTTGTATAACGACTGGAAGGTTGCAGCACAGCGACTTGTGGATGTCGTCATGGAGCAAAATGTCGTCATGTGGCAAAAAAAAAAAAAAAAAAAAAAAAAAAAAGGATTAAGTTGCTGAGTTTATTTTTTTTTTTTAGGACCACGAAAAAAACCCCTACCTGCAACATAAAACTGCACGACGCCCAAAGAT
>CAEGAD010027092.1:0-24049 GCA_903067055.1 Poeciliopsis paucimaculata
TATATATATATTTTTTTTTTTTTTTTTTTTCCGATCTGTCTGTTATTACAGTGAGGAGACGGAAGCGGGTCGAGACTCACTGCGGAGAGCGATTTCTCAAATAAGCAATTTAATTTTACTGAGTGGAAAATTAAACAGCTCGTTTGATGTAAAAACGCGGCTTGTTTATTATCGCCGGTGATAATAATCCGCTGTGAGGCAGCCCCCACTTTAATATGGAGCTCACTGAGAACAATGTGATCGCAGGTTTTAAATTGGCAAATAGAAAACCACGAGGAAAAGTGGGGGGGATTAAATAAACGGAAGAGTCTTGGCTAAAGCTGCTGCTTCTGAATACATTTCTTGATAGGCTGCAATAAGTTTTAAACAGCAGCCTGCATTTTTTTGCCAGCCAGCAGGCCAAATAAGCAGTTTATGCTAAAACAGTTGTATTTTGTGTCTTTAGAACCACTTATTGTTATTAGACAACAAACACATTTATATGTGTGTTTTTATATATAAAACACATTTTAGAAATACATTACCTTGCATATATAATTTGATTATATAAAATCGAATTTTTTTTAATGATTTTATGGGATGTTAGAATGCATTCATTTGATATGAAATGAAATTTGGACCTGGTCGAAAGCAACGTAATTTGCTGTTTATGTTGCAAAACGTCCTGAAATTAAACAAAGCAACAACCCGTCAAACAGAGCAAAAAAAAAAAAAAAAAAAAAAAAAATGCCATGATATTAAAAAAATTTGTATTATCGCCATTTAAATAAACTATAGCAAAAAAAAAAAAAAAAAAAAAAAAAAAAAAAAAAATTTAAACGAAAAAAAAAAATTTTTTTATAAATTAACCGGTAATTGTTAATATTTATCATTTTTTTTTTTTTATTGTTTGAAATTATTAGAAAAAGATCCAGGGGTAGGGAAAAATAAAAAGTAAATCTCCTGTAACTAATTTCTATGGTACACAGTAAAGTGTTTGAATCTACATAGGAAGACTTATAATTGAAAAAAAAAAAAAAAACACAAAAAAAGGTTGGCCTGATCAACCATTTTGCTGTTTGTGTTTTCTGCACTTTCAAGAAGCTGCCACTAGATGGCCCTCTCACTTAAGGAAAGAAAATTGATTATGCGGCTCCTGTAACAAAGGGGGCGTTCGTGCTACTCTACTGGCAGTTTTTAGTTTATAGAAACCTAGGTGGAAAGCGACTAGAGTAGTTAATAGCTAAACTCTTTTGTGGAAGACAAATGTACTAAACTACACCAGAACTGATAAGTAAATATAATCTTCTTGTTGGTTAAGACGATATTACGTTTTAAGGGTTACACATTTTACTGTTTTGACCCAAAGCTTATCCCTCCGTGAGCCCGGATCCTTTGAACGACTTTTTAATTTTTAATTTTCAACATTTGCTACTATTAGAGTCAGATTTTCTGCAGATTAATGATTTTGATCAAGTCAAAATGAAATGCCAACTACACTGCTGATGAAAGTGTCAACGTTAAACCCCCGCTATGTCTTGTTGCATATTTCATACAAAAGAAGCATTTTCCTTCAACACAAATAACATTTTGCTTAAGTTTTCATACAATATATAGTCTGGTTTAGATAACAAATAGAGGTTGTAATTATGATCATGTTATTATGGCATTAAAAGGTTTGAGATTTTTTTCAAAAATGAAACAGATATTTACAGTTCTAATCATGACTGAAGCTTATTTAAAGAGGTAACGTGTATGAGAACAAAAAATTATTTAATGAATTAATGTAGCCTTTTTTACTAGAGGAACCCATATTGATTTCAGCAGTCCAGAATATGAGCTGTTTTCTGATGAGGGTTATATGTTTTTATGGGACCAGCATATACAAGTTCATATTTATGAATTAGGGAAAAGATGCATAGTTTAGGTGTATTTTTAAGTAAATAAAAGTCTGAAGCAATTCTAGTCAGCTTCACTAAATCATACTTCCTCTTGTATATCTCTAAATGTTTTCTTCTTTTATGCATTAATCAAATTCAGTGAGTTTGGAAGGAGACAGGAGATTCTCTTTTCCAAAAGCACACCAAACACAACAATGCTCATATTTGACATTGTAATTTGTCCTTTCTCAAACTTTTGGCTTTTTGTCTCAATAATATGTTTCATATCGTCAAACTAATTTAAATATCAGACAAATTTCTTCCAAATAAAAGGGGCAGTGTTTTAAGTTATGATTTAGCTTATTGAGCAAAAAAAGTAATCAACACCAACCTGATCATTTAAGAAAACATAACTGTTTTCTTGGCAGAATTGTTTTAATTTTATGACACTGGGATGTTTTAGCCTGTTTAGGTAAAACCACAATAACTTAATTGAATGTAAGTCAAAGATTAAATTTGGCCACTCCAAAGCCTTCTTCTTCGTTTTTTTTTAAAGTTTACTCTTCAACTCAGTTTACTTGAGTTGATGGTCATGAATTAGTGACCAGTTCTTCTACAAGATAACAGAAGAGTTCCATAAACTATGTTGAGTAATCCTGAATCAACAAAACAAGCCCAGACAATGACTTTATCACTATCAGCATGATAGTGATAAAGAACATAGCATTATGTTCTATTTTTCCAAAGGGTTGTTATTTTAACTCCAGATGTAATGGGAAACTCATCTTCCAAAAAGTTAAATTTTTGTCAAACCAGTCCACAGAATGTTATTCAAAGTCACTCCTCAAGAGTCGGTATGTTTTAGCCCTTTCCCTGGGCCAACACACCAGATTCAAATGAGGTTCATTAGCAGGCCTCTGCAGAAGTTTGAGATATGTAACACATAGCTTGATCATCTGAATTAGCTGTGATTGAGCACAAACATATCTAAACCTGTCAGGACACTGACTCCAGAGCTGGATCTGCATGGTAAAAGGTCATTCAGATGTGTGTTGGTAAGTGTGAGAAGAGTCTTTGTGCTCTTTATTTCAACAAGAGTTTTAATCTTGTAACTCTCCCATGGGAGCCACTTTTGCCCTATTTCTTTTTTGTTGTTGAATAATGAACTTTGAACCTAATTGAAGAGAGTGAGACCCATGGGTATTTAAATGCTGCTCTGGGATTTTTTTTCTGACCTCCTGGATGTGTATGCATTGCACTTACAGAGCAAGTTTGGTAGGCTGACCAGACTGGGGAAGATTTAGCGATATTCCATGTTTTTTTTTCCAATTTGTGGACAATGGCTCTTCCTGTTATTCACTGGAGTCACAAATTATTTTGAATCACTGTACAAACCTTTCCAGACTAATAGACACCAGTGACTTTCTCATTTGTGTTTTACTGCATGATTAATATATTGTAGCCTACTTCATTTAGTCAGACTGGTTCTATTTAAGTTTGTTATTCATCACACCAGACTTGCTGGTGAACTTGAACTTGGCTTTCCAAATAAATGGTTATTCACAATTCTTTTGACTCAACAAAGCACTGTTGAAACACAGGCCCAGGTCAGTTTCAATGGATTTGTTCATCAATAAATTATATTATAACTTAAAAACTACTTTTTGTTTTTCTCTGGGTTACCTTTGTCAGATGTTGAAATTTACTTGATAATCAGGAACATTTGGGTAAGACAAGAGCAGCAAAAACAGAAGAATCTGTGAAGGGGCATATACTTTTCCACAGTTTTGAGATTACTTCCAGATGCAGCCCATATCAATAAACCAACAATTAAAGGTGATAAAGAACTGAAAATTGGACAAACATTGCCCATATTTATATTTTCACCACACAGAGGGTAGGAGAGGAAGGTTTAAAAAAAAAAAGAAAAAAAAAAGACATTTCTAAACCTCACTATTGGAACTGGAATTCCACAGAAGATCCTGAAAATGGGTGAAATGGCTTTCTGCCCAGGGTAACACAACTGCATAAAAATATTTTTGTGATGCTTCCTTTTGTTGTGCAATGGGAAAATAATATCATCTTATTTTGCATAACAGCTAAGGATGAATTAGATTTCAATGTAATTAATGGCATCTGTAGTATTTAACTCTATTTAAATATGCATTTCTGTTCTAATAAAATTATGTTATCAAAAAACTGCATTAAATTAGTTTTGTTTTGGGGTGAATTCTTAAAGGTTTCAATATATGATCAAAAATCTCTGCAGATATGATAAAAAGGTGCATATGAAGTTCAGAATCATTGGTCTATAAGTTACATATGTCTCTGTAGGTCACACAAAGGATTAAAAAAGACATTATCTTACATGTAATACTATTAAAAAGGAAAATAATGGTTGCCAGTTTTTGTTCTTGCAAAGGTTTTCAAATGACAGGATTCAGACCTCATTAGTTTAAGACTTGTCGAAAATAACAAAATTAATAATCTACATGTTGCCAGTTCTTGGTGCAATAAAAAAAGAGGGAACAATTAAAGAACATTTATGCAGTCTGTGGAGTCACAAGAAATTGTATTTGCTCCTCAGTATGACAACAAATTCTGCAGAATTTGTGCATTTCTAAACTGTCTAAAACATGAAGAACAGTGAACTCTGGAAACCAGGATTCTGGACCTTTGGAACAAATGGCTCCTTAGAGGGATGAGTTGCAGTTCCTCCATTGACCACTGGAGAGAGACTGAGGCCAACAAAACAGGTCAGACTAAGGTCATTTTTCATCAGTCATTTCCAAAATCTGTTTCTGGCAAGTTTCTGAATGGATCATCAGTAGTCATGAAATATGCTAGTATTAAAGCAATGGGATTCATTCTGACTTTCTGTTTTACTCACACAGAGAAAGTATATTTATGTGAAAAGTTGACAGATTCCTTTTCAAATCAGACAGAATATGTTTATTAGTTTGCAAAGACTTTCATCCTTTAATGATAAAAGATATAAAAGCTTTTCTTGTTTATTTTCAGTGAAACTACATGGATTTGGGTTATGGTCTATTTTTTTTTTTATCTCTATCTTCAGTGCAAATTCATTCTAAATGTAGTATTCAAATGTACAACCTCTTTGTAGTCCAATGATACAGGTTACTAATGACAAGGAGGATGTTATCCCTGTATAAGTTTGTTGTTACAATATTCCACTTGAAAATATAACTTTTTCACCTACATGTACTTCCTACAGTTTATAATAGCACAACATAAATAAAATTTAGAGCTATTTCACATCCAGAGTTCTGTTTTTGCTTTCTTTTCGCATCAATCAAGAGATGGTTTAAAAAGAACCTTTTAAACAACACGAAGAACGTTAAAAGGCTCTTCTTTGTCATGACAAAGAAATGTATCTATATTCAATTGTTCCCATAATCTTTATTATAAAAGAAGAACAAAGCTGTACCACAACAACAGAATTTTACTCTTTAAAGAAAATTATGATCCACTAAGTGCAAACATTGTAAACACACTCACTATAAAAGCTTGAATCTATTGCCTTAGACCTAATAAATAAAGAGATAATTTGCCTGAACTGCAGAATTGTTCAATTTCTCTGGGAACTATGCCTTACATACACTGCCAAGAGTTTGATAATAAAAAATAAAATAAAATTTTACCTTCTTGTCAAAGATTTTGAAACTCTGACACTTTCCGTGTCTTACTTCATTTGGTTTGCCTTTAGTGCAAACATTTGTATTTGTCTGTGACATCTGATTCATTGAGAAAATAATATAATTATGCGAGATGTAAATCACCAGAACTTTAACAGAACAAAAAATTTGAGCCATTTAGCAAAATTTAAACTTTGCTTCCTATTTGTCAAAGAATGAAACTCTCCATGTGAGTTTGGTGTGAAACCACCATCTTTAGACTTGCTAAAGATGGTGGAGGATCTACGATGCAGTGGACCTGTTTTTATTCCAAACTCACAGAATACCTTATTAAAACCTTGTTTGTGGTGCTATTAATTTTTAAAAATACCAAGATATTAAATGAAACCTTGTAAAAAATGAAAAATGGGTCAACACTAGTCTTTTGGCAGTTAATCCAAAACATATGGATCACTTCCAATATTTACTTTGCCTCCAGCCGGCCCTGCAGAAACGTATTTGTGTGTTATTTCATCTCTTTTTATGAGATAAAAAAACAAAAGATTTAAAAAAACTGCATAAATATTTCTGTCAAAGCATGATTATTATTTGAACAATTTTAACTTAACTTACATAATTTAGATATGTTGATATCGAGGCACGTTTATAATTCAAAATTCAGTCTGAGTTACAGACTGTTTTTCTTTTGCAACTGCTTCATCAAAATAACTACAGACATTGGCATGCAAAACAATTCTTGCGAATATTCCGAATAAAGGTCAAGAAAGAGACAAGTCAGGACATATAATGAACCACTTCTGATATCAAAGCCAGTAGTTAATACGAAAAACCTGTAGGGGGCGCCAGAGGACGCGCAGATGAAACTGACGGCGTCTTCATATTCCTTTCAAATCGTGAAATAATGCGTCGACGCATGAGTGTTGATATTTTTTTAATAACTTGAAGAAAGCATGTTAAACAAACGAAACTGTAATTACAACAATCAACTAGTGAAAGCTTAGAAACATGTTCAGGATCAGAAGAAATCGTTAATTAAATTCATTCAAAAATTAAGGCAAAGAACGCGATAAAAATAAAGCTGTTGAATTCGATTTAAATGTAGAAATAAAAGAACAAATAAAACAGCAATCCGTCAACGAAACGAACTTTTATTTTGTATTTGACAGTGTGTCATTAAATGATTGACTGGAACGTTCAGGGTTTCTTAAATATAATTTACGTTTTAATCCAAGGTCTAAAGATATTTTGTGCTATTGTCAGGGGATCCATAAAAAAACGTACATTTCGACTTCCTGAGGCTGCTTCTGTAAACCATAACAACTTATAGTTGTAAGCTTTATAGGTGGAAAAATTGACATATTTCAACTAAAGACAAAAAACAAGAAAATCTTTTATCAATAGGTGAAAAAAAAATAAAAAATCATTGTTTTTCCTTTAATCTTGGAACTAAAATGCACATTATATCAAAGGGAGTTGCAAAAATCATAATAATAAAACAACAAAAAAGTAATAAGCGGGATAAATAAAAAGACAAGGATTAGAGAGGGGGAGGGCAAAAAAGAGAGGAGGCAAACAATAGAGAATCAAAGCATAATAATATTCCTAAATGAAGAGGGAAATGCTGCTCCGCTCATTTTATTAATCAGACTGTCAATTCACCCCCAAGAGGCCAAACCCAAGAGCGATCTGAAACAGACTCAGAGATCAAGCCAGGGACGCGCACCTCGCTCCTCACTCCTCTCTTCCCTCTCCACTTGGATATTATTCGTCTGACCGAAGGCCGCCTCCATCATCAAGTGACAGCCCTCTCCTATTTATTTGCTTATAAACCTGTTACAATAAATGATCATTGGAGCGGCGTCGGCGCAGCATTTTAACAACGGACATCGAGCACTTTTTTGATGAATGACTTTTTTTTCCTTTTTTTTTTTTACTCCCCTCCCGGTGCTGCGTGTGAGGAAGGATGAGTGCTCGCAGCTCGGTTGCATTCAGATTCTTACATTTTTTCGCGTCTTGCTTATAAAACGCTTGATGCAGACACGGTAAAGCAGAGTTGCATGCGGATTTAGCTCTGACACAACTCGTTTGTGCGCCAGCCCATCCCTGGACAAGTGTGTCTTAGTGCCTTTTTCTCCCCTTTCTTTTTCTTTTTCCTTTTTTTTTTTTTTTTTTTTGGCACGGCTTAATGATGGAGAGGATAAGAAAAGAGATGATATTGATGGAGAGGGGTCTGCACAGTCCTGTTGCGGGGAAGAGGCTCGGGGACGCGTCGGGAAATTCGGTTCTGGAGGCCCTGGAAAACTCCCAACACGGCGGACGACTCAGTCCGAGAATAACCTCGGCTTCCCTTCATGGGAATCTCGGGGACATCCCGACGAAAGGCAAATTTGAAATCGAAAGTCTTTTCGGGACGCACCACGGCAGCGAGAACGCCTCGTCTGCGGAAATTTCGTCGTCGGAGAGCAGAAAGAAAATGAGTCTTTACTCCGAAGTTTCGCAAGAATCAGACATAAACAGTGATGTGGAGGTGGGATGCCCTGCGCACCGCTCGCCGAGCCAGCACAAGGAGAACAACAAGGGTGAGATTTTGTGTTGCTTGCATGCCGCTTTTTTTTATATATATATATATATATATATATATATTTCTGAGTTATTTACAAATTTTAAAATCACACAATTGAAAATGTGTTTTGTTTTCATAATTTCATAATTTTAGATTTCTTCCAATTCCAGCAAAAGATAATGTAATAAATTTTCAGATCTTTTCTTATTATTCTTTCTTTTTCTCGTTTTTTTTAATTTTTTTTATTTATTTATTTATTTATTTTTTTGAGCTTGCTCTTTGGCGTGTGCACCATAAACTGGTACAATAAGAAAAATAAAATTATCAAAATATATGCAGTTGTGGGACCACACAGGCGCACAAGAGTCCTTTTTTTTTTCTTGCAGCTTTGTGAGCTCTTACTACTACTAACGGTAATAATAATAAAAAGCATAGGCTTATAATTCTTCTTATTTTTCAGTTTTTTCTGACAGTAATTCAGCGTCCTCCAACACAAGCTCGAACTCCCTCCCGAACATGAACGGAAACTCGGCGGGAGGATCCAACAATTCCAACACCGACCAGGTCAGGAGGTACCGGACTGCTTTCACCCGGGAACAGATCGGGAGGCTGGAAAAGGAGTTTTATCGGGAAAACTACGTTTCCAGACCGAGGAGGTGCGAATTGGCCGCAGCGCTGAATCTGCCCGAAACTACAATTAAGGTGAGGCTGCAAGTCGTGATGCTCGATGGGCATAACAAAATAACGGTGGTAGCTGTGTAAATATCTGAAACAAGTTAACAATTTTATGCAAATCTTTTAAGAATTATTGTAAGTCTTTGGGGGATTTTTTTTTTTTAAAAATCCAACTTGCACGCAAAATTATTATTTATTTATTTTTTTTGCATTTAGAATTTTTTTTATATATATAAATGAACTGCACAAAAAAAATCGAATTTGTATTAAGTGTTGCATCTTATCTAAATCCCACTTTTATTGCTACTTCATAAAAAACGGGAGTGTTTCTAATAAATATTTATCGTCAAAAGCAGGGATGTGTGTGTACCTCCTGCTGCACACGCTCAAGCACACACTTCCTTTTTCTAAATGTGGTGCTTGAAAGCAACACGGCAGCTTCAATATGGGCCTTGTTCTGACTCTGTGCGCAGGTGTGGTTCCAGAACAGGCGGATGAAGGATAAGAGGCAGCGCTTGGCCATGTCCTGGCCCCATCCTGCAGACCCCAGCTTCTACACTTACATGATGACGCATGCGGCCGCCACAGGAAGCCTACCATACCCCTTCCACTCGCACATGCCTCTGCACTACTACCCGCACGTCGGCGTCACGGCGGCAGCAGCGGCCGCCGCGGCCACCGGAGCCGCCTCTTCACCCTTCGCGACCTCCATCCGGCCTCTCGATACCTTCCGCGCCCTCTCCCATCCATATTCGCGGCCGGAGCTCCTGTGCAGCTTCAGACACCCGGGACTGTACCAGTCGCCCGCGGGCCTGAACAGCTCGGCTGCGGCCTCCGCCGCGGCGGCGGCGGCTGCGGCGGCTGCTGCGGTTAGCGCCCCGTCCGCCTCCGGGCCCTGCTCGTGTTTGAGCTGCCACAGCAGCAGCCAGGCAGCCAGCGCGCTGGGCTCCAGGAGCGCCGGCGCTGACTTTACCTGCACGGCCTCCACGCAGAGATCAGAGAGCAGCTTTCTACCGTATTCCGCCGCTGTTCTCAGTAAGACCTCAGTCCCATCACCTGATCAGCGAGAGGAGAGCTCACTTAACAGATAACTGGTCACCCGGCCTCTGTTTTTAAAGACACGTGTGCGTCAAGCATTGTAAACAGACACAATGTTTCATGTCTAAGTATTATTTCTAAAAACAACAACAACAGCAAGAGTGGACATCAACTAGGCTATTGCAATTCATATAGCCAACAGTTTTCAGAAGACGTGTCCCCGTAATGCCAGTAGACCAGTTTTTCTTGGCTGGTTATTTCGCCCTTCCATCATTTTTTTTATTTATTTATTTTTATTTATTTATTTATTACTTTTACTGTTTTGGTTGTTTCGTGCCCAACATTTTTATCTTCTACGGGATGTTTTGTGTTGACCCCGAGTCCATTCCTCCTTTGAGAAGAGACGAGTCAATGGGGTTTTCTTCAGTCTGCTCCTGTAATGTGAAAGGGAATTTGTTGTGATTAAGTTAAAAAAAATATCTGCCAGAACGAGGTCGTTCAGAGATATTTCGGTTTGATCCGAGTGAAAATCTGCAATATTGGTTGAGATACAGATCAAAATCAAAATCAGTGATAGGAAATAATAAAAAAAAATAAATAAATAACATGTTGAAAAATTCTGAAGCAGCATTTTCATTGTCAATTATTCCCACATTTCTTCCATTACCTCAATTTTGCTTATTTCACTTAAACGACTGCATATGAATTTAGTTTTGTTCGTGGTTAAATATTTTTTTATTAGGGAAGATAAAAATCATAGCAATGCTCAAATTTCCCGTTTACTTTAATTCGGTGTTATATTAATAGTTCAAAACGTCCTGTTAACACCCTGTTGGAACCCAATGCCCAATTTGATTCGTTCGTATCCCCTCTTTAAATACCAACTTATTCTTATAAAATCAGAAAGATTATCTGATGAAATCAAAACAATTCAATGCAACCTTCTGCACTGACTTGAAGACACATAGGCTACGTTTCCTTAAAGTAGAACAAAGAAAATAGCTTTAAATAATGGGTTGCAACAGAAAACTTCCATCTGCTGGCTTACAAATGATATGCTCACTAAAGGATATTCCCTTGAGACAACACTGTTTCGTAAAAAAAAAAAAGAAAAAAAAAAAAGTTGCATACAAAACGAACAAAAAGAGAAAGGCATTGCCATTACTCGGACTGGAACACATATGCATTGGGGTCATAGTCAATGGAAATATGAGGGAGGTAAAATTTTACATATTTCTATGAATTAAAACATCCTTAATTCATCCCAGAAACACAAACCTGGAGAAATTAGCTAAAATGCAGCAACTCGTTTAACATTTTTATTTTTTAACAAAAATGGAAGCAAATTTTTTTTAAACAAAAACAAAAATAAATGTGTACTAAACTGATGTAGCCTACTGTTGTAAGGGGGGGATCTGACACAAAGTTCAATAAAACCCCATATCCACAGAAATGAACTGATGTGCAAATAGAAGGGAACCCGATTGACCTGTCTGGGTACGAACTGGACGTAGAAACTGCAACGTGACGACTTGTCTGATTGCAAACAAAAACAAAACACCCCCCACTTTGCTGAGTTGACGTCGGCCATTTCATACTAACGTACTCCATAAGGGAGTCTTACATTTCTAAGGTTTGAAAACCAAACTTTTACCTGACTATTTACGTCAGCTTTAAAGTACATTCCGTCAAAACTTTAAAAAGCAGAAGGTGTTTTCTATTATTATGTTTAGCTCGGTCCATCTTTCTTCACTAAGGCCTCTAACAGACTGATATTTTGGCAGCAATATAGCTTCTCAAACACCGAGTCTCTGCTCTGTGGGGACGTCCCTAATCAGCTAGAAGGTGCATATAATTTCACATCGCGTCTTCCGTGTCAATTTTTATGTTAATAACGAGAGGATCATGACAAAAATTGCCAATCATCGCACCTAGATGGAGCTCCTTTGAATACACGGCTGCAAGAAAAGTTCGTCGTTTTGAGACCCGCTGTCAAGTGCTAACAACCCGCGGAGGGAAGTCATTAGACATACAAAAGAGCTGGAACAAAGCGACACTCCTGGCACCCTGTACGAGGAGACCGGCTGACACGTGGAGGCTTTAAAAATGTTTCAGATAAAGCAGCTTTCCAAGAAGCTCCATGAATAATCTTCTGCTCCAAACAAGGGAGGGGGAAACTGGATTCACACAGCAGGACGTGCTTTATTTACATTGCCGAACCTCATTCAGTCCAGTATATGTGTAATTCCTATAGGACCTGTTCTGCACACACAGTGACGGGACTGGACTCCGATCAGAAGGCCCCACAATGCGTCACAGCGTGTCTGCACCTGTAAAAAACAACAATAATAATAATAATAATAATTTAAAAAAAAAAAAAAGCAGCAAGAATTTTTTTTTTAAAAAAATGTGCATTTTAGTTGTTCCTGTTGGGACATCAACAATATGTTAATTCTAAAACATGTGAATTGTTTAAAAAAAAAAAAAAAAAGTAAATGGAAAAAAAAAAAAAAATGCAAATATTCCTTCTGATAGCTGACAACTGGATTGTTGATCTAAAAAAAACCCAAAACAAAACAAAAACAATTAAATGTAAATGGTAGGCAACTTTCAAAACACTCTTCCTTTTATATACATATATATATATATATATAATTTATTTTGTGTGACCTGATGAATGTTTTTTTTCATGTTTAAACACTGGAAGGAGCTGCCTATTGGTCTGTAAATTCAACAATAGTCCAAATTCTTGAGCGAAATTGAGAATTGACATTGAGAAGGAGAACATTTTTTCACGACCCTCACATTTTTTATTATTATTTATTTATTATAATTTTTTTTATTAATTATTAGTCATTTTCATTTTGGGTCTCTGTCAAACTCTGTATTTAAAATATCGATGACTGTATGAATTCAGATATTTTAACTTGGAAAAAAAAGTGCAATATGAAATGTAAATCCTGTTATTTATTGATCGTGTTTGTTCTTGAAAAATAAATAAAAAATAAAAAAAATCTTTACATAAATTTGTTTATTATTGCAAAATAAACGAAAAGTCAGGATTGATTTTAAATCGCAATTATCAATTTACTTGCTACATTTAAGAAAAACAAATATAACCTATATATTTAACTTATCTGAAGATATCTAGGCTCATTTGGAGAGTGTGGTAAATCAAAAGAAATCCTCGAACATTAATTAAAAATACGCAGAAAGCTGCAGGGAATATGAGGCCTGCCATCACGGGTCATTCCGGCCCTATAATTTACCATTATTTTTACATTACCTCTAAATGATACAAGCTGATACTGTCGTTAATTGCACTTGGTTTAAAAATATAGCCAACACCATGAGTTGTCCCCGGGGGACTTTAAGATAAGTTGCTTTTTTGAACGTCCCCATTAAAAGAAATAGGATTAGGGGCTGTGATATATCACCAGGTTTGCTTGCTCTTTACTAAACAGAGGGTTGGAACGAGATAGATGTGGGGGGTGCAAAGGGGAAAAGACAGAGGCCAGAAAAACACTGCCCACTATAACATGATGAGTTTTGTATCCAATGTGCAGCGAGGGAGAAAAAAAAAAAAAAAACACCTCGTGATAATGTAGAAGACTGTCTGTCACCCTTACTGAATGGTTTTTGACAAGAAAATAAATCTTTGGCTTGTTTAATATATTTTATATTTTCTTTATTTTGGTGCTAATAGAAAAACCAAATTAAACGTCCAGCGGCGAGATAGAAATGCAAAGATCGATGATCCTGCCCCTTACTGTCCAATCACTCCCCCCCCCCCCTCCTCTTCCGCCCCCCCAACGTTTAATTGACTGTATTTTCAGGGTAATTGAACTGCTTGTGGTAAATTGGTGGATTTTATAGAAACGACATGAAAACTGCATTTACTGACATTCATCGCATCTTTGACATTGATTATCTGATCAGCGCCGTGTCATGCCAACCTCCAATTCTTCATTACACACTGTTTATGAGCTGTTACAGAACAACTCGCTTGTTCCAGAGTGATTGATTGCCTTATTAACGCGTGTTCTTGTAAGTGTGACCGGACTGATTACGATGCATATGTTTAGAATAATGTTTCATTTAGCTGACTGCGAGTAATGCAGGGTGACAGCTGCTGCAGGGAGGACAAAAAAAAAAAAAAAAGCTAAACTACCGGGAGCACGCGGGGCCAAAACGCGTTTAAGGTGGAACTGGAAGACAGCACAGAGCTGCACACACGCACGGTCAAATCGCTCAACAGAGGAGGGACTGGATGCTTACTAGGGATGGGAAAAGTACATTATTATTTATTATGCAGTATCCTGGATATTTCAGACAGTAAAAATACTTCCCTATAACAACAGGTCTAGTGTTCTCGCAAAGTATTCAACCCTCACAGTGTGTTTTTCCTTTTTTTTTTTTTTTCTTTTTTTTTTACATCTTGTGCAGTTACACCCAAATATGTTAAAATATTTTAATGAGACTGTATGTGGACCAGTAGCAGATCATTGATAAGTAGGAGGAAAATATAAATTCTTTAATTACATTATAAATTCCTGTTTTGTTTTTTTTTTTTCAAAATAGCTCAAGATCAGTCAGAATGAGAAAATCTAATTTCAAGCCTTGTCACCAACTTTAAATTGAATTTATGTTGGGACATTGACTGGTCCATTCTACCACGTGAATATGCAGCGATCTGAACCATTTCATCGTAGTTGCAGTTATAATGTTTAGGGTTCCTGAAGGAGAACCTCTGCCACAGTTTAAAGTCTTCTGCAGACTTCACTGCATTTTTTTTTCTTGGACTGCCCTGTTTTTAGCTTCAACAATCATGAAGCCCACATCATGATGCAGCCATCACCATGTTTTAGAGTGGTCACTGTGTTTTCAGCAGATGTGCAGAGTTAGTCGTCCAACCACATAGCACGATGTACAAAAAGTTTCCATTTCTTCTTATGCGACCACACAATCTCTTCCCCATGTTTGACTATCCTATGACCTAAGGTAAACTTGAAACCACACTTCTTATGGATTTCCTAGGAAATGGCCTATTTGTTACTCCAGATTTGTGGAGTTCATATCAGAGTTGTTCTGTCGATAGATACTTCCACCTGAGTTTTGGATATCTACAGCTCCTCCAGAGCTAAACGCCTCTCAACCTGAGACCTTTTAAGTTTACACTTGTACCACACTCTTTTTATTTTCAGATGTGATCAAAACATTCTGCTTCAAACATTTTCACAACTAATATTCCTGAATTGTTTACTGTGTTCCTTAATTTTTACAATGCTGTTAGTTCACCAAGCAGTTCTCTGCCTAGATGTATTTTTAAAGCAATTTAGCTACACAGATTGGAATTTTATTTACTGCATGACTTGATGACTTCTAAAGGCTTGTCACACTGAATTTCATTTAGGGGTATCAGAGTTAAAAGGTGGTAAGTACAAATGCATGTCACACGTATTATTCCTAAAAAAAAAAAAAAAAAAAAAAAAAAAAAAGCTTTTTAAAATTTTTGTATTTTCCTTCCATTTAAAAATTATGCAATAGTTTTTTTTTACCAATTTAAAAATAATGCAATTAAATTTTTAGTTGCAGTGATTAAATGATTAAAATTGTGATGGCTTAACTGGTGCAAATTCATTTGCGCAGCAATGTAATTACCTGATTATTCCACTGCAATTTATGTGTAAACACATAATTTATGTTGTAGAATGCCTTGCCTTTGTGTTGTGCACTATGGACTATGTACAGCCTGCAGAGATCCATGCCACTATTATGCATCTAAAGCAGGCTCTGCTCTGTTTGTCTCAAATCATTGCCTCTGTTCAAATGTTACTTTCATATATTACATGACATTAATTCAACTATAGCTCATTAAGACAGAATGAAATGGTTAAATTAACTTATCAGCTCATAATGATGATGAATGAGGTATTAATTCAGATACAAGCTGGGCAATTTGCAATTTTGTAGCGTTTTGATAGTTTTGAAATAACATTTAATACAGCAGGTCATTCCCTCAATCAATTACGCTGTGCATATGAGCCGGTGGTATGGAAAATGCCTTTTTCATGCATATGTATTGAAACATGTTCTCAATTATTTTGGAAATTGCTATTTATTGGTTTATGAGTTTGTACTTGAATGGTTCATTCAGCCTGGATTTATTTAAGGTGGAAATATAAATTGGAGCTATATTTTCAGTCTACCAAAAATATCTTAGGACTCCACATTTTTAACAATAAACAATTTAATTTTTTTAAAAGGCAAATAACCAAACATAATTCAGGAACTCAATGCAAAATTCATTTATTTTCCTACATAAGAAGTTCCTTATTTAAATGCTAATTTCTTTTAATGAAGATTGGGATCCAAGTAGAACACAACTAAGCTGCTATAGGTTTAAGATACCATAACAATACTCATAATACAAACAAGTAAAAAAAACAGAACTAAATTAAAAGTGTTTTTTTAAACCAAATTTTGCTCAAAATCACCTAAATTTGGCATTTGATGGCATTAGCTACAAATCTGTTATTATGAAGTAATAAATCAACATGTTACCTTTTTCACACATTGTGAGCCATAAACAAAAAAAGAAAATATCATTACAAAAGTATTACAAGAATATGTGAAAATGTTATTTCAAGAAGTCCCTTCATGTCATAAGATTTATAATTAGTAAAAATTGAAACGATCTGGTGTGATAGAAATCCAGTATGTCCTGAATGAATTGAATTTGCAACCAGATGAATCAGCATAGATATTTAAAAAAAAGAGAAAAGAAAAAATATACTTAGAAAATAGCTAAAAGATAACAGAAAGACTCTGAAACCAGCATCTGGTAAATGCAAATTTATACAATAAAGAAAATGTGATTGCTTAAAAGAAAACTTCAAAAGATTTAAATGCAAACTACGAATGCAAAAATATGCTTCCAAAAATATATATTTTTTGAATAATTTTTAAGCAAGTTAAAATTTCCTCCAACATTTTTCTTCAGCCTATGCTTGACTAGCTTATTAGTTCCAATCACTATGATGATTGTATTTATTTTTCCAACTAATGTTATGACTATTTTGTTCTACAATATATACTTTTTTACTAAACTTCACAAAAATGTATATGTAAAAAAAATTTAAAAAAATTATATGTAAATAAACAACTAACACTTGGGCATTTTATGTATCATAAAATAATCTGACTTACTAATCAAATCTCTGATACTGAAATTAAGAAGTCAGACCTGACTATTGGTCAAATTATGCTTGCTGGACATAGTAGAAGTAAAAATGTCCCAAAGTAGCGTCAACTCATTTTATTCAATCATTTCATTGCTTTGATTGCATCCAGTTCTGTCATTTTTTCATTGCTGCTACATTGTAAAATTAAAATGCTGCATGTCATAATTCACAGAATGCTTTCAGAAGTGTTCAGAGTCATCTAAGTTACCCTAAGATGCCTCCAATCTGCTGGTTTTCTTCCAGCTGGGCATTATGCTCAGCTGGAAGAAAACCAACTAGTCACTATGGTTTTGAGCTCATTGGTTTGGTTGGAGCAATGTCCTAAGAACATTGCTCCAGTAGTGCAAATGTTCTTGGATGCAACTTTGCAAACCTACAATAAGCCCCGACACCATCTTCTTTTTATACATATGCATGTAAGCTCATCAGATCTAATCTTTTCCACATATTTAATTGAAACTTTTCAAATTGGTATTTTAAGGCTTTAGATCTGACCTGTGTGTTTTCAAGACCTCAGTGTTCTGATAAGAATTGAAGGACAAAAGATTGACACTGGCTCACTGAAGAAAATCACAAAAGTCACATTTTAATCCATCCATACTCTACATCTATTATCCAGGAAAGTCCTGCAAACAAACCAACCCTTAGCATGCTAACTGAAGCCCATGGTTTCTAACTTGTTGCTTTTTTATTATTTGTCATGCATTGCACAGTAAACCGTCAATCTTGTAACAACTGGTTGTTTTGAAAGCTATAAACTTAATCCTTTTTCACACTAGAACAATTGTCAATTGTTTGGAAAAAATACTCAAAACACTTGTTCAAATCAATGGGGATCTTTACAATATTATCTAAGGTCATTGCTGATATTATTTCTTCAAGACAATGAAATCATGACACGTCCTAAAATCTCTTTTATTATATGGGGCCACAGTTTCCAATGGTAGTAAATCACATAGGTTTAATTAGCAAACCTTGCAGCCTTACCTTGTAATGTCTGCTTATACCATAAAAATGGGTTTTGACTTTTGTTCATGCTTTTCCTGCTAGACTGTTTACCACTGTAATCAATTATGTTGCAAGAAAGATTTAAATTGTACAAATTTACAAATTATTTAAATTTTTTGTTTTCATTTATTCTGTGACAGATTTGGTTGTTTTTTTCAACTTTTCACATTACAAAAAATGACATATCATACATGTACGTGATAAGGTTTAAAAATCCACTGTGTCTTGTTGATGATGGTAGAAAACAGGTTAAACACACAAACAGCACACTGATAAGTTAGAATGAGAAACCCTTATGGCACAGGATGTCTGCTTCATCAGTACATTTGGCAAAAAAAACCCAACAACATTCTTCTAAGAAACTTGGTTGGTTTTATATTAGTTACAACTGGACAAAAGGTGAAGAGGGCATGGATTAAAACAGTTCTTGTATTCATTCATTGATCAGATATTTGAAATACCTTGATTATCATCAGATTTTGGTGAGTAACCACAGTACACTAACTGGGCAAACATACAAAACTGCAGAGTCACATTTTGTTGGGACCATTTAATCACATCATTGAAGATAATTTAGCACTTGTCTTTCCTATGACATTACCTAAAAACCATATAACAGGCTGGCTTTAATTGTGCTCACAAACATCCTGTGTGAGTAAAGTGTCACACAAGCTGTATTGTTCATATACATCTTATTTGTTACTGGTCCCACTCACTAACCACTGCAGTGTTTTTTTTACTATGAGCCTTCTCAGTCCTTACAAGGATGCCTGGTTGAATAGGATACCCGACTATCTTTTTAACTAAACACATTCTTGGACTGCCTCAGTAATGGGGATGTGTTTATTTGCAGTTTTCTCAACAAACAATGTGCCTCTAACGCTTGTGAAAATCAAATCAATGAAAAACTTCAATGCACCATCTGGTGCTTTTTAGCTGCACAGCTAAAAAGGCATAAGATGGCTTTAAAAATGATAATGTTAGGTTGTTGATCTATTACTTCACCAAAATGCCGATTTATCTCCACATCTGCTGGATAATAGCTGTATACCTTTTTCATAGCTACCAAGGGTCAGTCTACAATAAATGTTAATAAGTTTGGTGTTTCCCCAAATTTTCTTCTTCACCATCATAAGGCTAACTGAGTAAAGTGTCCCACCAATTCTGAACAGAATGTCATTAAATCTGACACAGATGCTGAAATAATCTTGATGCTCCAGATTGTAAACTAGCTGAAAGAAGAATTATCTAAAATAAACTGAACTAGGTAACATTGTCTAAATTAGTAATTAAAGTAAAGGCACATTGTCTTTAATTTAGACAATTAAAGTTGTCTAAATTAGTAATTAAAGTTATTGTATTTTAAAATACAATAAAATATTGCACCATCATTTTGTATTTATACATTTTCTGACTCTTAGTAAACCCCAGTAAATATGTGTAAAAAATCTGACTAAATTCATCCCGTGTTGCAGCTGCATAATCTCACAAAAGATCTCCTATTGAAAAATCCATCTTTTAGTTTGGGTACGATTTGCCAGTGGGGTGGAAAACCCATTTATTTATTTATTTACCTCAATACCTAGAACTCTATGCGATGTTGTAGTCACAGCTGGGCAGCCAGTGAGTCTGAAAAGTAACATGACATATGCAATACAATGCACCAAGCATAAAACATGTGCACCTTGTAGTTGGACCACAGTTTTGTTGTTGATATTGCCAATTCCTCAAAGCTTTAAATTGCTGCTGTTGTGAGTCTTTACAAATGAAAGAAACAATTCTTGTACACAAGTTGCTTTTGTGAGACAACCAACTCCAGATCTAGCTAATAAGTGAATGGCAGTCTTCTGACATTTTCAGCCCCACTTAGCATGCTTAGAACACCAGCAAAGTAGGTATTGAAAAAGGGGCTTTTACGACTCAACCGTTACTCATAGGTATAAGTGGATAAGAGCTTAGTAAAATCAGACCAAAATTGAGTTTCACCGGATGACTCCGGTGGGTTTGTTGACTTTCAACAAAGAATGAAACAGAAAAGTACCCCATGTTGGCTGTTAAGCAAGGTAGAGGATCTATTTCTTTTCAAAAGGGCATTGTTAGACTAGCATCAATTAATTCTTTGAAATACGAGGAGATTGAAAAAAATAGTCACTGGGTCTTTCAGCTGTGCCATAGATTTTGCCATATGATCCAAACCATAAAGATCAATTGAACAAAAAAATGGTCCACCACGTACAAAATAAGTTTTTGTGTGTCAGCATTTTGACCCACAGGCCTAAATGATAAACTGAATAAAGTGGACTAAAATATTCAGAAGGATTTTGCAAAGAAGATTTCTCAAAGATCTTCCTCTTCATGCTCAAACCTCAATGTTATAGTTAAAGACTAAGAGGCTGTCCTGTTGGCAAAAAGAGTTTATGCAAAGCATTACATACTCAGATTAAAAAGGCTTTTTTGTGTGTATGTATGTGTGTGTAACAGACCCCATTAGTTTCTACAATAACCAATGGGATTTGTTAGAATTAAGGCTGTTGTGTGTTAGAAAAGAGAATTGGTATTTTGGTATTCCCAAATTTCTACTACTGGGCCTGAGTAATAAAGGGTTAAAATATGACATATATCATTGCACAAGATTAAAAAATAAAATAAAATAAAAAAACATAAAAATCAGTATTATAAAGTCATTTTCAAAAAAAAAGTCTGATTATGATGAGAGTATATTTTTTCCATAGTGTAGCAATAATTTATAATAGTAAAAGTAAACAGTGATATAAACCAACTCCTAAAAGTACCCCCCTCGCCCTCCCAAGTTACTCTAGTAAATATAACTCAGTAAATGTAACTACTTACCACCCAGCTCTGTTTTTAGCACGTTTGGTTTACTGTGTGTGGTTCCTTCTCAAACTTTGGGCACCCACACATCCTTAAACCGTTTGCACGTTGACAAACAGGAAGGTTCAGGAATCAATTAAGTACATAACCAGAATAACTATCCATAATGTAGCTATCAGTCATGTGAATTTGATCTTCTGGTTCTACTTAAATTACTAAAGCATAAGGAGTGGCCCAGGGTAGTGAACCCACTTTGTCTTGTTGCTCTGCTCGGCTCTCTCGGACACTCCCCCATGTTAACTCGGAGTAAAGACAACACGGGCTGCTGTTTCGTTGTAGCCTGCTGAAACGGGGCTTCTCGACTGCTAAGGTAACTTCGCCGTGTGTACCCCGTATAGAAAAAGCTACCTTTGTAACCGATTTAACGTAAAACTCTGTAGAAACTTAAGCTTGATAGTTGTTCTGATTGCCGCTGTAGATAGGGGCATTACTGCTAGCTAGCGGCTATCCAAAGTTAGCCAGAGTAACAACAGCGCTTGAGGGTAATAATTGAGCGCATTTGTTGGAGCTTGTGCCGTTGTTTTGGTAACATATTGCTGTAACATCCACGTTCAAACATACACAAGGCGTTAAATATCCGTATTTTGTTGCTAATGTCATCGAAAACAGCTACGTTGGTAAAGATTTGCTAATAGGAGTTAGCAAGGGGCAGCACGTCCCCTGCTGAAGCCGTGCCAAAAAGTATTAAACGTGTTCGGTTGGGATGATTTGGTCAAAGTTGGTAAACTGCCTCACACGGAGTGTTTTGTGTAGTTTGTTCCCCACTTCTTCCATGAAACACACGAAGACGAAGAAATGGCAAATGTTTCAGTTCCTCAAAAAGGAGGGGGGAAAAAAAAGCTGACTTAACGTTAGTTTTGGGATTCAGTGATAACCACTACTGTCCACAGGTGGAGATATAAAACCAGGGACAGAGAAGGATTCTAAGAAGAGGAGAAGCAACACTCCTGTGATCAACATGGGGTCTGCAATTTCACGATGGAGGGTTTGTATTCCTAGTTATGTTTATAGATTAGATGGCTGCAAAATCAACACAGATTGTAGGCTTTGGTTCTTCTTGGAGAGCAAAACATGAATCATAAAGTTCGTTTTTGTTTAAAGTTGTAATGAATCAATTCCAACTAACAAAAGTAGCCCAATTTATGAGTGGTTTGCTACCAAACATTTCGCACAGCCATGTGGCAAAGTGTTGTCAGTGAAGCACAACATCAAGTTTATTTGACCATTTAGGTAAGAAGTGTGTTAGTGG
Source organism: Poeciliopsis paucimaculata (assembly GCA_903067055.1). Lineage (NCBI taxonomy): Eukaryota > Metazoa > Chordata > Actinopteri > Cyprinodontiformes > Poeciliidae > Poeciliopsis > Poeciliopsis paucimaculata. The sequence goes on from CAEGAD010027092.1 coordinate 22,185, forward strand.
CCTTCCCACAAGGAAGCATGGCTGTTACTACCAGCAGAGTAATTAGGGTGTATTGGTTATATTAAATCTGGCAGCACAAAAATTAGGACTAAATCTACAAATCCTCCCATGCTACTCTTGTTTTGAGAATTTTACAGTTTGTTCTTCTAGTTTCTTATCAGAACTAAAGTATAAAAACGTTTCCATTCATCATTCCCAGTTTACAGAAACTTTGAGATTTTGTGTTTTTTAAATTATACATTTTTAGTCACAACATATTCTGCATATCACAGCCCTATGTGTCCTCCAGAGTGCTGAGTATTGATTGCCACCATCTAATATTGCATTTGAAAGTCTTTACCGGTATGTAGATTTACCATGTAACCAGGGCATATGACAGTTTTCTTGTTTCCTTTTTGCATTAATCCTGAATAATGTAATGTACTCAGACCTTTTACAGTATTGAGCAAGAAAAGGGGTCAAAGAAAATGACAAAGAAGGTATTTGCAAGGAAATTGACTTTTGCTTCAGACAATAAGTTACTTTGTTAAATTTCTTTGTCTTTCAGGCTAAACCTTCCACTGTGGAAACTTTGGAAAGACTTGAAAAGGTAAAGTTAGCTGAAAGGGAAATTATTTCTGAATATAATGAGGAAAATATTTCATGAATATATCAGTGTATTTGGAATTTCATCATAATCTTTACATTTATTTTCTATTTCGTGAAATCATTTCTTGTAGGTTTTTTTTCTAGGTGATAAAACTCTTGTATAGCATTTTCAGTAAAGCTGCTGCATTCAGTCAGTTTGTAATACCAAAGAACTGAAAACACAGGCAACATTTTTGATTGATTTGCTGAATGATTGAGCTTCATTGCTGTATTGAAACCAAGCCACCGTTGGGCTATTTTCAGTGTGTGTCCTTGGAGTAGTATTCACAAGAGGTCTGCACGTCGGAAAGATGTCGAGTGGTATTTAGGTTGTGAAGCGATGGGAATTAGACCTATTTGTGTCTTCCCTTGTAATTCTGTCAGAATATAGTTTTTCATCTGCTGCTTTACAGCATAAGAAAGGATAATTTTGCAGCATCTACTGTATAGTAAAACTGAACATGAGATCTGCTCGTTTATTGCCTAGAGTGACAGACACACATGTTCCAGTGGCGTGCCAGGGATCAGGAGGAGGTCCTATTCTATCCACTGGCTATTTTAAGCTAGCCTGGTCAGCACTTTGAAGCAGGGCTTACATTTCCCATTTAGAGAATCAGAATATTAATTACTAGTTTAACTTTAAAATGTAATCGGTTGGTAATTTTTTTTAGTCCTAATTATTTTCTGATTGGACGGTCCCTTGTTATGTGGTATTTGCATTTACTGCTTCTGTGTAATACAGTGACCTTTGAATCTTGACTCCAATGCCAGACAATTGGGTTCTTTCTCAGAAGTAGACCTTCAAACCTTACATGAATTTGCCTTCATTTGCATTTAAGCACAAACGCAATACAATATTAAGAGATGTGGTTTGAGTGTGAAGGCTAAACAGTGTCTAGTCTTAAAACAGCGTCAGTCTGTAATTTCTGGATTGTGCTGTTTAAAATTTATTTCAGTGTAGTAAGGTAAAATGATATAGAGGAATACCTTCTGTAAGGTAGGGAAGGAGGTGCATCTCATTAAATTCGAATACATTTGAAAGATTTTATTTCAGTACAATTCAAGCATTTTTTTCTGTTAATTTTGATATTTATTGCTGACAGCTAATGAAAACCTAAACAAATCTTTCTTTTTTTTTTTTTTTTTTTTTTTTTTAAATTTTCAAATTCAAATTTAACAAAACCGGCCAAATACAAGACAGTTGAACACACCCCACACACACAAAAAGAACACTTTTT
>CAEGAD010027102.1:0-42078 GCA_903067055.1 Poeciliopsis paucimaculata
TACACTCGGAGCGATGTTAACGATCTGTGCGTAAAGCTCCTGTACCATCATGCAAACACTCTGGTGGCTCGCTGTGATCCAGCGACTCAATTGACGGTAAATTGGAAGGTCACAGTATGGATCCTGCATGCTGGTTGCTTGCTTCAGCTGACTGCACCGTGTCACCTCTGGCCCAGATAAAATATTGCTGCCTGACTGAGTGGAAATATTATACAGTGCTTTTGGTACAAACAAGAGCGCATGTAAAAAAAAAAAAAAAATTCCCTGAACATGCACACCTGCTCTCCCTCGCTCTCCCAGTTGCATACACACACTTACGTTCTTAGCCAAAGTGCAATCATGCAAACGTGGCTTGCTTAATGTTTTAAATTAGAAAAAGACCAATGGGGCGGTGTGGGCGTCTCAGTCTTTGTGTACAGCTGCAACATGGCATCAAGTGGGAGGAGGTAGGTAAGAGCAAACAAGCACATTTGAAATGACACGATGACGATCGTTGCACGGTTTTAGGTTTTCATTGTTGTACTTTTCCTTTTTTGTTCCTTCTAAGGAGAAATTTTCAGAGAGGTACTTCTAAAATCAGTTTGCTCAGTTGATTAATACATGTGAAATGATCTGAGTGCATAAGAAGCTCTAATTATATGCTAATCCAGCCGTTTTCCAACAGTTTAAATTTCAGGTTCTTGTGACGAGACCTTGCTAAATCATTTAAAAACTTTCCCCCACGTATGATTTACCATGTATCCTTCACATATATATTTTTTAACTGGTGAACAAATCTGCTAGAAAAGGGAAAAGCAAGTAAAAAAAAGTTATTATATAACTTTACAAAATCAGTGACAGATGTCACTGAAGAACTCGGTCTTATTAGAAACCAACAGTGAGCAGGCTCGTTAAATACATGAGTTCAGAAATATAAGGGAGGCAGGGAAATGAGGTTCTGAAACACAAAACAACATGATGTAGAGCGAGTTATTTTTTAAAAAGTTAGATAAAATGGAGCTGTGAACCACTCATTGATAAATACCCGTATTGATGGCACATTTCAATCTCATTTTGATCATTTTTAAAAATAAAAAAATTGTGAAAATTACAATACATTTGAATGAAAACACAACAGACCGTCCATGAATAAAGAGCAATACTCGCTTCATATTTAGAACGCCGTATGGAGACTCAGCTAGAGGTCTAATACACTGGATGGGGAACTGGTTGAAACTGGCCTTGTGCTTCTCTCCTCTCATCAGTGAGCCACCAGGAAACCAGCAGATTTACAATGTCAGCACTGAGGATTCAGCCAAGGTCAACAGTGGCTTATCAGCATGTTTGTGTGTGTGATTTAAGCCTCCCATGTGAGGCAGCTAAAGTGTTGATAATTGGGTTGCTGCTTGTATGTCGCTGTGTGTGTGGGCGTGTGTGTGTGTGTGTGCGCATAATGTGGGAGATCTCTGGATGATCAGCTGTATCAAAATGTTTTTCTTTCTTAGATAAATGTGACAAATACAAATTGCGCCACACCCGAGTCGACAGTTTACAATCTTATGATATAGATCCAAATGTTGATAATAAAACAGATCAGTTTGTTTTATCATTTGTTATATAAATTTCTTCATTAATTGAAGCTCAGTTACAATTTTTTGAAATCTGAGTTTTTATATATTCAACAACCAAAGTTTTTGAAAGGGTAATCCTAAGTTTTTTTTCTAAATCCAGAAATATCTTGATTGCCAATTTTAATTGCTTGCTAAGAAACTTCTGGTAAAGAAAATAATTAACCAATCAAATAGATTCGTCCAACAGGTTGGAGACTGTTATTAAATGGATGAGATTTTTGATGCAGAAATATAATTTAACAGAGCTTTTATTGTTGCTTCTGCGCCACAGCAAAGATTTTATATTATTTTAAGCAATGCTTGAACATGTAACATTCTATTTTTGACAATGGTAAGAGATTTCTATCCATTTCTCTTGTTAACCTTTCTTTTCTATTTGACTTGATGGGCTCTTCACCGACAGAACAAGTGTTCAGTTTGTCTAGCAGTCATATTCAACCATTAAAAAACAAGCAGCTCTAACTTTGAAGACATACAAGCACATTTTTTGTGTCAATTCTACTTGGTTGAGTCTCTCTCCACTGTTATGTATGAGAAAATAAAAGGTTTTGAGATTTTTGCCTCAAGGTGCCATTTTCCAAATACACTGACTGAGGCACCTTGAGGCAAAAATGCTCATTTTTACGCAAACTTGACCAAAAGTAATGAGTCATTGTGATGCAAGTTATGCATTTGGATTGCGTTTTTCTTTCTGCATGTTCACGCTGACATTGCTCTTGGAAAACAGTGTTGCCAATTACATGGTGGCTATGAGAGACATACACCCCGCGACTGCAATCTTAACATAATTAGAAGTCGTCTAAGTTTGCTTGTTTCAGAAAGTGCTCACCAAATAGGGATTTTCTTTGTGCCGCTTGCAGTTTAAACTGCAGAAATGGTTCCAATTAAAGGAGAAACTTTGTTACTCAAAAGTTTAAGAGATATTAGTTTTTGCTTTCTTGATTTTGGAAAACATATTCCAGGTCCTGAAGCTAAACAGTTGTCAGTGGTCCCACTAATCTGTGTACTGAATGATATTAGTTTATCAACTTGAATTGAATAAATTGATTTAATCTTTTAAATATGAAGCTATCAGTTGAAGTGGACATATGGTTTTAAATCCCTAATTTTTACATTTAAGTTATGCTGCTGTCGTTGTATTTGTTCTGAGGTTCATCAGAGAGGAACTTGTTTTTGGTGCTGCTTCTTTAAATACAAATGGGGCCCATCATGCCCCGCCCCTTTTTTGTAGTTTGACAGCCGCCAGGGCTAGCACCAAGAAAATCCTTGAATTATTTGGATCAAGAAAAACTGCAAGAGCAATGCCAAATTGTTTATGTAGGAAAAAACTATTTGGAGCTCAAAACACATGGTGTAGTTAAGTCCTCATGGAGGTAAAAGCTAGCAAACGGCTAGACAGAGAAGACTCATTTAAAAGCATTGCACATTAAATTAGGTAAACGCGCAGCTGTCGAGACTTTGAGAACCTTTTACTCTGAAGGTAAAAGGTAAACTCACAGCTTTGTCATTTTGTGGAACAGACCGGTGGAAAAAAGGAAGCTGGAAATGCCACTTCTTAGAGTAACAAAATGATATCGCAGGACCTAGAGCCGACGAAGGAGTTAAAGTCAGACTTTGGTTCTTGGCTAAATCAGAACTAAAACCAGAGGACGCAAGAGTGAATTAACCATTACTAACTAAGGTAAGTAAAGAACCAAAAACAAATCACAGAATTAAAACTAATAAAACATTTTTACTAAAATGCAGAACAAGATCACAATGGACTAAATCGTTCCAAAAATGAATGTGACACACATACAAAATAAATAAATAAATCAGCTGAATTTTCATACTGTGAAGCCGGAGTTCCTCCGAGTTGCTTATCGGAGACAGACTCCACATATTCATCACGTTTCCTCTTCATCCCGACCATTCATGCAGATCACTGCTAATTGAAAGGAAGCCAGCTCGATTGGAGATGAAGTGTCACACACGGAGCATCAAATCTGTTCTGCTTCAACAAGGTCCTGCATGGGGCCGTCTTTAAATTGCCTCATGTTCTTACACCAATTAGCCTCAAGTCAACTCCGCCTTTAAGATTTAACTTTCAACGAAGATAACGGTTCCATGTATTACTGATCGCTGCACTATAATTCTTAACATGGAAAAAAAACAACTAACTTTTATTTGTATTTTAAAAACTATGATTAAGGTTTTTTTCTAGAAAAGAAACCCTTTCAAAAGTAATTATGTGCTGATTTTACTCACCACATGGGTTAACAGCTCTGAAAACCATATGAGCTGAAATCTGTGTCAATTAACAATTGATTAGCAATTAATCAATTGTTGGACAATTGATTAATTGTTTTTTAATTAATATTAATAGAAACAATAGGTTTAAATATCAATTGAGAGGAAAATATCTTTCCTCTCAACCTGTTTTTATCTGCCAAGCTCCCACTGCATCACCATGGAAGAATAATTAAAACCCTCTGAACTTTTTTAAATTTTGAGAATGTCAAAGAAGCCCATTTGGAGGAGCTGCAAATGGGCAGCTCCTCCAAACTGTTGAAAGGACATCCGATAGTTGTGCATTCTATAAATCTGATCTTTACTGAAAAGTTGCAAGGAAGCATAAGTGTAATTTGCAGTTTGCTCCTAGTCATGTGGGGTGGTTAAGCAATATGACAGAAAAAGACATGTGGTAAGTCTTTTCGTCCTACATCTTCATCGTTGTCTTTTTTTTTTTTTTTTAAACGTGCTGAGATGGATTTATGTGACATTTCAGAAAATAACCTGAAAGTGGTTCACCACCAGGTTTGTTATTTAGTGTATAAAGTGCCTCATTCTGGTGAAGGAAAACCTGCTTGTCTAAAAATTGTGCTGAAGTGTAGCCTCACGAGGAGAGGACCCCCTGCTGGCTAAATGTCTATCTGCTGAAATATTTGATTGTTCAGCTGAGGACGTCCATGGGGGGTATTTTCTTTTTCCCTGGGAAAAGTCTGTGCTGTATGTGTTTTGGGCCATTCCTCGACAGCTGGTCTTCATTTGTGGACATTTCAAAAATGAGAAAAAATAAAATAAAACAACAACGAACACATGCAAAGCAGTTTGTGGTGACACACTCGTCTATATGCTGTCAAAAAATGATACACCACAGGCCAGTTACCTCCTTTACATGACACGTTCAGTCTTATTTAAGGCTTGGGCTTGTCTTTTTTAGCCTTTGGTCTTGCAATGAAGAGATCTTCATCACTGGGACTATTCTACTTAGTCACCATCTAGCACTTTATTAACAAGCACTTTATTTAGCACTGCACTTTAAGCAGAGATTTGCACATAAATAACAATTTGCACACAAGAAGTTTTAATTGTATTGATTGAGTATTTTTAGTGATTAGCATGTAGCTTTTTGTTCTGGGCTCTGCACAGCCGCTCCTCATTGAGGAGTGAGCTGGTTGCCTGTGAAGGGAGGATAATTGTTACTCAGAGCAATGAGCTGCTGATGGGTAAAACTGAGCAAAACGTTTGTGCATAATCTGTTAAGTGTGGAGTGCTAGTTTGGAGTGACTCAACTGTCTTTTCTGTGTCCTGTCCAGGGTGTTTGGACAAATACTGCCCCTGGTGTCCAGACACCATTTATAGGTCCCAGGAGAGGCCATTGAAACGTGTGCGTGTGCATGTGTGTGTGGGGGGGATTGTTTATGGGTTTGTGGTGTTTCATTATGGTGTAGTGATAAAGCATAAAATATTTATAAAAAGTAAGTGGATGTTTGCATTTAATAAAAGGTATTTTATTTAAATAGGTGGAGATGGGTGGAGTGAGAGTCCCCTGTGAATTAAAGATGGTTTGGTCTGTCACAGCTGGGACTATTAAAGGCTGCAGTTTCACCTGTGAAATGATAATTGATGCCGTGTGAAGAATAAACCACTGCTGTTTCCACCTGACTTTTCAGGATGAAAACAGATGTTGTAGACGTTGTGCATTATGAGTCCATTGTCTGACAAACGGCCAATTAAATTTAACCAAAGCGGCAACAACCCCAACTCTAAGTTCTGAGCCTGTTTGTTTGCTACCTTTTGTGCGTTTGGGGAGCGTTCCTATGCAAGTGTCAGAGTGGAATCTGTCTCGTCATCATGTGTCTATCTAAGTGGGTGTAAGTCATTACTGTGTGCACGTTTTGACCCCTGGGCTCTTCAGAAAACGGCCCGCTCCACCATGACAGGCGTCAAAACAACCTCTGCGCTCCTGTAAAACCTGTCAACAAACAGACAGCTGGTTGCCTAATATTCCTTTCATTTCGTTGATTTCATTGGTAAACGTCCGGGTTTTTATTCAAGATGGAGAAAATCTTATAAAGTGACAAATCTCTCAGATTTAATGCAAGAAACGACCCAGGAAAATGATTATGACTCCTCCAAACACAAATTACTATTCAGAATATTATTATAACATTGCTCAGTTAAAATGCATTTTAACAATGCTTATCTATTCATTTGGTTAATGGTGCTAATTTAAAAGTAGTACATTATGTTGCATGAAGAGATGTATTCCTATTCATTCAAATTGACTGTGTTGCTGCTGAGAATTGTGAAAATTCACTTTTATTTATTTTTTTTACATTTCTGTGTACACAAAGAGGTTTATGTGGGAGTATTCTGACTGGCGCCTGAGGACAATGACATTAAAATGCAGCTCAATCAGCTGAATAATTCATTGTGCCTAAGACCATTCATTTACATCACTGACTAATGCAAAACCCGTCTGCTCTCTTTGAGTGTCTTGCCCACAAATCACAACTTTCACTCAACATTCCTGCCTTATTGCAAACTTTAAATATATTCACACGTTTAGGTCAACTTTTATATCGCATTTGTCTAAAATATGACGTTTATTTGAACAAATGTACACTCAGATAAATTAGTTTTTGGGCGAAATGACTTGCAGATCAGCAGATTTCTCAGCAAAATAGATTTCTACTGGCATTGCAAATCACAAATGAACGCTTGAAAAATGTAGCAAAAGGCAAATAAAGCCAAGAAATCATTCTACGTGCAAATTAATCTCTGCTGGTTTAATATTCCTCTTTTTCACAGTACTGCGTAAAGTATTGGTCATGATGTGTGTCTGTGTTGCTGGATGTCAGAGAGAAAACGGACCCACAAACTACTGCAGAACTCTGCATGATTAAGCAGGTATACAAACTGGATAGGAGGAAATTGCTTTAGTACTTTGAATTGGCTGCCGTTTGTCTTATGTGTGACATTTAGTTTGTTTCCTTATTTCTTTTCTCGGTTCACCTGCGTCGACTCCCTCTGGTTTATTCATGGCTCAGATATTGGACCGATGGCTCCGGGCAGACAAAAATATCCACGACCCCCACCGACGGATGTCGCACCGTTCAGCAACTTTATGATTCCTTCCCAGCCAAATGGCAGAGCCAGTACTGCACGGCGTCGGTGGCGAAAAGGAACAAACGGGCATTTCCTAAAGTTCTTTTCATTTCAACTTTACGTCTTTGTTTATCTTGGTTTGATCACCTGCAACTGAAAACAAGTCGTTTCTCCGGGTTGCACAAAAAAGGTGGAGAAGAAACAAACCGCAACACTTTCCACAGTGACAAATCACGTTTGGTCCTACAGCAATGTGTGCAATCTTACTTTGGTTACCTAGATGGTACATTCTAAGATAATTTTTAAACATTTAATTTAATCTAATTTTTTTCTCTTCATCTCTTTGTGTTCTTTTTATTCCTTTTCCTGTAATTTTTTTTTTTTTTTTGCCAACACAGACCACAAGTAGGTCATCTGGAGATAGCTGCTGTTCTGTGCAGAAGTGTGTATCCGTGGCTTTCGCCTCTCTGACAAGCAGGCTAGAAATGTTTGCTTGTGCATCGTGTTAAAATGCTGCCTGCTCGTTTTAGGATCGTATTATTTTAAACCATGCATAACCTGGCTGTGCTTTTGCTGATAGAGTTTGTCGCTCCCGTCGCTGTCGTCCATCAAAGCGCCACCTTTCTCGCCTGCAGAGTGTGTGTGTGTGTGTGCGTGCGTGCACCTTATGACGAATGCTCTCGGTCGCAGCTTTAAGGTACGGGAGTGCCACGAGTGAAGGGTGCGTTTGTTTTGTTTGCCGGCGCATGTCTGTAAATGGAGTCAGACAGGTGGTGTGTGTTCCTTCCAGTGCACTGAGGTGTTTATTATTTTTATTCATTTATTTTTATGAGCAAACAAGTATCTATCTCGTGACGTTTGGAGAACTTTGTTCAGTCAGGCTCTGATTAAACACGACTCGTACTTGAACACCAAGTTCAGTTGGTGTTAAACTTGTCTCAAAAAGAAGAAACGGAATAACATAAGGAACTTGTTGGAGCAATCGCAGGACATGGAATGAGAAAACAAACACACGGGATCACAAGAGGATACAGGAACAAACATTGAAAACTCAGAAATTTAAATACGAAGGATTATAATTACTAGCAAGACGCAGGTGGTTGATTACAAACAGGGTGCAGCTGGTAGAGAAGGGAGCAGGGTAGACCTGGAAATGACAGAAGGAGCTCAATAAATACAAACATAAAATAAATAGGACAGGAATAAACCAACTAAGTAAGGTAATGGGAATATATGGCAGCACCTTATAAATAATAGCAGCAATAATGATGATGTAAAGATGTTTGAGCATAATCACATTGCAGGAAAAAGATCAAAATTCAAACGCAAAGATCCAAAATTATTTATAGATTACTCCAGTTTATGAACTTTTTGTCCAGAGGGATAAACCTTAATCCTGTTCCGGTTTCATTCAGAATCCTGCAGAAGGAACCTAATCATGACAGGTTAAAAAGTAAAAGAGTTGTTTCGGCAGAGTAAAAGAAAGAAAGCCGAATCGCACAAGAGCGGCGTCATCCACCCAGCTCCGACTGCGCCTCTGGTATGGAGATTTTATAGATTTATTCCTTCATTTAGCCACACTGAGTAGATATAAATGTGGAAGTACAGCACAAATCATTCATGTGTACTTATATCTTTTACTGATCAACACAGAGTAAAGGAGGAACAATAACAAAGTTCAGATGGCATTTAATACATTTACGTGTTGTCTTCCCAATTACTGTTTATAAAAAAAATCTTAAAGTTTTGTTTTCTATTGACGTCCCTATGATATCCTGTGCATTACTTTAATTGCCTTTATAAAACTGCATCTAGACACATTTTGACATTTAAACACATTCAGTTTTGGTTAATGGAGGGGAAAAAAGCAAGAGAAATGTCCCAATCCCTTGCCATAGCCTCAGACTACAGGATTCTGAATTATTACAGAAAATATTTTCCCAGAACGTCTAAAATTATTTTCAGATCTGTAACGATAAAGTATCATCAATGTTTTGTTGTTTTCTTGCACAAACCAGGGTTTTCCTTGTGACTCTGGTGTTGACAGAGAGGATCCACACTCCTGCTTTATCAAACACAGATCCAAGTATCTTCTAAATGTGCCTGTTTTCTACATGCCAGTTAAAATATTTCATTACTGTCTGTTCTTCCGCAAATGAGAACGAGATCCTCGTTCTTTATCAACACATTCCCACGCTCTGCACAAAACCCTTAGGGGGAAAAATACCAACAACCATTGATTATACATTTACTGTCTAACTTATCAGAATCATGATGCACTATTCCTTATTACACTGTTAGGCTTTGTTTTCTCTTCTTATATTAACAATGCTGCAAAGTTTTGTGTTTTCACTATTATAATATTAAAATAAAACTATCAAGAGTCTTAAGTTATATTTGATTATGTTTTGCTTCATTGCGTGCACCCATTGTGAAATAAAATCTGGGGGACTTAAAACATATAGATATATACGTACATGTAAAACCTAAATTACACAAAACTTTAAACTTATGGTCTTTGCTCAAAATATCACTTTGTAAAACATTTGTGATAGTTTTGTTCCCCAACAATCAGTTCACTTCTACTTCCACAAAACCACTTTTTCTCTTTTTCTGTCTTTTAATCAAACAAGTGGCAGATGAGCAGTGATGAAGCCAGAGTAAGTCTCTCTTTGTTTATGGGAGTCTTTTCTGAGCCCGTTTGATTTCTTTTTCTGTTTACTTACCTTCGGCTTGTGGTGTGATTACTCTGCTTCTTTTTTTTTTTTTAATTGTTTTGTTTTTTAAGTACTCTGAATGACTTTCACTCGGTCTGCTAAGGCGAAGAGCTTTCAGGTGTATTCTCCACGAGGACCGAGCCCAGACATTGACACCAGAGTCAACTCCCTGCCTGTGAGCTCTCGTTGTTTTCTGGCATGATTTATGAAGACGAGAGTAAAAGGAGGAGACAGATGTCAAGAGTTATACATGAAAAACTTCTGCAAATTCATTGTCTGGGTCTAATCTTCCACCCTGCATCATCAACCATGAGAATCTTTTACAGCTGTTCCTTGACGGATCCTTGATCGGGGGGGGTGAAATTTAAATGCAAGTTTAAATTTCTTCTCAGACGCTTCCTGTCTTATTATCACTTCTGCTCACACCTTTCTCACAGTCTTTCTTCCTTTTGCCTCTGGCCATTTCTTCATGTCCACTCCTACCAATCTGCAGTCCCATGTCAATTCTGCTTTCTATTTTAATTTCTTACTCTATTGTTATTTTTTATATATATATATATATATATACATATATATATGTATATATATATATATATATATTGCTCTGTGTTTGCTTTGCCATCCCATTCACACCCTCTGCCTGCTGTCAATAACTCTTTCCCTCCGGCTGTATTTTCTGCAAGCAGCAGCCTCCTCTCCCGTCTCTTAATGCCTTCAGTTGCTGCCAATAATCTTTGAGGCTTTGCTTCACATCTCGCTTTCCATCTCTCTATTCATCGTAAGAAAAAACAACCAAAAGACACTCTATCCGAAGAAGAAACCGCACACCTTATAACCAGGTCAAAGTAATATTCGCTTGAAAACCTTCATGTAACCAAATAAATCTAAGGAAATAGCCTTTTTGTAATAAATAAATAAAAGTCTCTGATTTGCTGTTGTAACAGTTTAATTGTTTTATGAATTTTTACGGAGCAATACGAACAGAAGTAAAGCCCTTTCAAACAATAAAAATGAGTTTGTAGTTTAAGCCTTTCATTTCTTTCACCAAAATAAAAGGCGAGCTGCTTTTGCATTATTTTAATAGTAAATCCTACCAAAGTGTGTGTGTTTTTTTTAATCAAGAAATATTACAGCAAAAGCCCAAATGACAAGAAGGTTCAACACAAACGTTTGTTTTAAAACAGAATTACAATTTGATGCTAGTATCTGTGCTTCTCACCGATAATGTTTTCTTTTCTTTTTTTTTAGTGATGCATCGCTATCAAACTCGGGAAAATAAAGAAGTCACTGACCTCACTCGGTAAACACCAACATCAATTTTCTCCAAATATGACAACCGAGCTGGAGCAGAAGGTAAAAATATTGCTCATGTGGGAATTAAAGTAATACTACTTAAAAAAAACAAAAAAAACCAACACAAAACTGTACTACAGGCGTTTCCTGTAGGCTATGTAAAGATATTTACCAGCTGCGAGAAGCGTTTACCTCAAGTTTTGACTAAGACAAAGTCCAGGAGGATTTGGTCTTAACTAGCAAGGGCGGTCATGCAAATTACAAGACGCAGAGTCCATCTCTAATTTCTCACAAAAGGCTTAATCTGAAATTGTAGTGTATCTGGTTTGAAGTTTGGATGTTCTCCCCACACACGTGGGTTTTCTCAGAATACTCCGGCTTCTTATCACAGTTCAAAACTGTGCATGTAAAGTCAGTTGGTTTCTGCACAAGGAAGTAAATGTGTGTGTGCTTGGCATTTGTTCTGCTATCTAAAGCCCAGTCCACATGGAGACGGGATTATCAGATTTAGTCATTTAGGCTGTCCGCGTCATGGATCCGATTCTCTTGGGAGACCAGAAACTATCAGTTTTGAGACCAGATCCCAGAGTGGAAAAATTTCAAAATGCCTGTTTCATGTTTCCGTGTGGACGCGTGAGCCTCATCGTTTTTGGAAACAATGGCGTCGTGGCGGCATCTCGCTACCAATCGTTGCACCGTTTTGTGTGGTTCTGTGATCTGACACGTCTACTGCGCCGTCACCTGTGGGAACGCATCCTGTCGGGTGGACACGTTTTTCTTTCTCAGTTGTTTGCAAAAGTTGGCCATGTTCGACGCATTTTGGGTTTAAGAGCTGCACTGTTAAAACTCAGTTCTTGCCCAATGACAGCTAAATACAGACACCAGCCCCTCTCAGGGCCTGCAAACATTAAGGTTGGTATAGATAATGGATGGACATTACAACGATCCAGCTGCTCTAGGGCACGTGTCAAACTCTAGGAATTTTAGAGACGTCTCTGTTAACACACCTGAATCAAATAATTAGATCGTTTGCAAGACAATGATAAGATAATCAATCTTTTTAATCCAGGTGTGTTAAAACAAAGATACACCGAGTTGGTATGACGTTTGACACGACTAAAGAGGCTGGAAAGATTATTCAACCTCGGAAAGATGATTATTTCACCTCTGGCTCTTTTTGGCTTTATCTTTTTACCCTCTCTCATTCTTCCCCCCTTGCGGATTGGGCCAGGCGGTCCTCGCAGTTTGATTTTTGCAGTGCACAAGACATTTTTTAAGATTGTAGAGGAGTGAAAAGGGCAAAGGTTATGTTAAGGGGACATTCAAACCTTGCGTAACCAAAGCAAAGTGTCCACATTCTAGACACGGTTGAGCTTGGGATGGACTCTGCCAGGGCTCCCACTCGTCACCAACTTATTGTGCTCATGGATAAAATCTAAAACGTGTTGTTGTATGTATAAAATCTGATGTAAGAAGCATTAGGGTATCATTTTTGGATTTTGCAGATGATATGATTCTGCCTAATTCCTCAAGTGGTGACCCGTGTCCTCAGTTCACAGATGAAAGGTGGGAGTCTGCTGTCTCAAAATATTTCCCTTGTAACCTGGAAACCGTTCCTGAGCTGTTTTGGGGGCAGTGAATAAAATCGCAGATTTCTCTGAGTAGGCTGGTAATTCATCAGGACTATTTCATTTCTTTTGCTTCTCTGTTTTGTCTACATCACATCAGAAAATCAGAAAAAGTTAAAGATGAAGACCAAAAAGAATAACCAATGTCTTGTCTTGTACTACGGCTGCCGACACTTTAGCCACCCTGACGACGAATCACACGCACACACACACACACACACACACCTCCAAGTTTTTATCGCTCAAGGTCATCCACTAAACACACAGGCACACAGATTGGAGCATGTCAGCCAATGACAGCTCCACTGGGAGAACATGTGACCTCAGTCTTTTTTCCTTCTCCTCTCCCCGTTGCCCTTGTTTCACCTCAGCCATTTCCATATCGTCCAATACCTCACTCACTTTCATTTTGAGAGGCTGTCTCCAAGGCCGGGAACGTCAGGCGCCACTAACCGGCCTGCCACCAAGCAGCACAGTCTTGTCGCCATGGTTTACCATGATGAATGAGAGGGGTACAGTAGGGAGGGAGCCGAGAAACGAAAGAGGATAAGGGTGAGGGAGTGTTGGTTTGCAAGAACAAAAAAAAAATAAAAAATGAGAATACAACCAGAGGTCTAAGGGATGAATGAATCTCAAACATTTAGGCCATAACACAACAAGAAGTTGCTTAACAAAAGCTTTTAGATGGCATTTTTGTGGCAAATACATGGAAGAAGCTGATCTGGCCTGATGAGACCAGAAGTGAGTTTTGGTCTACATGCAAAACATCAGCAGACAGGTAACTAATAGTGGCATTTTGAACGTCAGGCACTTCTGGTTTACATTCAAAGTCTATATAAAGAGACACGGAGGGAGCGTCGTGGCACGATTTGACACGTTTTGACACGTTTTGGGCCTTTGGAGTTGAAAACTTTTGCCACTTGAAGCGGCATGTCAACCAGCACATAGTGATGCATTTTCCAACGTGATCTCAGAAAAAAAAATAATAATTATGGAGGATAGACTAATTGTCGCTGTTTGCTTTTGTCCTACAGTCTCTGACAAACTAAAGTGAGGAAGGCTTGAAACAAAGGACAAAATGCCACCAGCTATTGCGCTCATAATGGCGATCAGCCTTGCTAGACAACTATTAATGACCATAAATGTTAACACACATCCGCTTCATCACATCACACACATTCTTGAAGAACCAATACTAAGTGGGTGTGGGTGTTGTTGAGGATGACGGTGATGCATGCATAGTTAAAATTAGCTTCGTCGCATCTAATCCACAGAGGTGGACCATCGGTGAAAAGAGCACTTCTTAGAGACAACAATAACTACAACAAACATTTTAATTAAAAGCTAAAATTAACCCTAACAAAGAGCCGAGCGCCCAGACGCTCCACCTGTTCAATTGAAATCCTGTCTGCAGGCCTCCTTCTGTTGCATACACACAGCTACACACCAAGAGTCCTGGCGAAAATGACGATGGAAATTAATTTTTCTTTCTTGAGAGGGAAGATAATCGGCTCTGCGTTCAGGACGACACAAAAGCAAATTGGCCCTATAACACTGAAGGCATGAAAACTGCAGGGTTCAGCTTCAGGAAGGTGTTGATGTGTGAAGCTGAGAATATGAGCAAGAAACGGCTACATGCCTGAAGACGTAGCAGGGTTTCAGAAGTGTCAGTCATTTGCTTCGTTTAGGTCAGTCCTTAGGCTTTTGGTGTTATTGTTTGTGGTTTGAGAGAACAGTCCATTTTTTCCCAACTCGACACCCAACACAAACTTGCTGTTTGTATTTATTGGAACTGAACAGCAGGCTGGCAGCAGCATCTATCTCATCAAATGTTCAACCATTTTCACAGTTTTAGGCAAGTAAAGAGCAGATTGTTGTCCACAAGTATGTGTAGTAAAATGAAGATGCTTCTCCTTTGAATTCAAGGGTTTCTTTTAGGTATTTGATGGTGTTGTCTTCATTATTTCTTTAAATTGATAATGATGGTGAACTGATTTGGCGGTGGATTTAGTTCAAGCAGAAATGAACATTGTCCAGAGACAAAACAGGAAGTAAAGCAGCCCTTCCTGATCGCTGGATGAGAGCAACTCGGTCAGTAAATCAAAAACCAAAAACTGATGACTGAAATATTAATGAAGATGTGATTGTTTTTTTGATTTCAGCAAATAAAAAACAAAAAACAAAAAACAACAACCCAAGAACCACAGAACATTATTAGTTCTTATCTTTAGGAAGTATTAGTTAAAACGTTATTCACATTCAGTTTTCCTTTTTCCAGACTTACTCAGTGCTGAAAAATGATAAAAGAAGATTGAATACTTTTACTGACTGTGTGGGAGTCGAACAATTTATTCTTCAAAACCTGAAGACAAAAAAGTATACTTCCTTTTTCCCCATCACTGCACTTATTCATCTCTTCAAGAAAAACCTTCGCTAGAAACGACCCGCCCCCCCCCTCCACACTCACACACACACACGCGCGCACACGCGCACACACACACTCAACTGCTCCACTTCAGATTAATAAAATTCCTTTGTTGAGGTACAGAACTAATTTTAGCATGTTTTAATTGGTTTCAGGCGCTAAAGTGGATTTAATGCCAGCCTTTCTCTGTCTCTTTCTGAAATGCGAGGCCAAAGGTTCTGCATGCAAACCCGTTTGGGTAAAGGTGCAAAGGATGACATTGGAAAATGAAAAGGTGATTTTTACGATACACCCACACACTTAGCTCAGAACAGTAAAGGACAAACAGTGCCAATGCAGTGTGGTTAATTTTCCACTTTCGTCTTTACAGCACATTTCTTTTTTCACACCTTGCCTACCAGGACTGAGCCATGTTATGCTGTTGGTTTGGTGTTTTTTTTTTATGCAGTTCATATTCAATAAATCAGAATACGCGTACTGATGAGGCTCGTTTATCAAATTAGGATTACCATTTGAAAAATAGCAAATCACAGTAGCTATCACTGACATTTTTCATTAAAAATGTAATTCATTTGATAAATTTTGCTATTGTAAATGTCTTTATTGGTCCAATGTAATGGGTTTACATTAATGTTTTTTACTCATGTAAGAGTTGATTGTCTTTATAGAAGGTCATAGAAAAATACTGAAATACCCTTTTTATTAGAATTTTTAAAGAAATGGTTCCTTCAAAATGCACTCATAATGAAAATGCAAATGTTTTTGCCTCATCGTTGCAAATGTTGTTCGCCATAATTCTAATTTCTGGTGTGATTTTGAGTTTCCACCTCATTTTGCAAAGCTGATCCCTTTTTCTAGCCTTCTTTATTCCTTGTTTTTTTTTTTTGTGTGTGTTAGCCATCCTTTCTTTCCCTGTCTCACCTCTTTGAGTTCCTCTATCTGAAGACAGCAAATGAAAACTGGAGGATAATGGATTCTGGAAACCTGATTGGAGTTTTGAATAAGACAGGAGGCAACAACAAATGATCTTCCTGCTATTCTATTTTGTAGGGACAAAAATGAAATGTGTTTTACTGGTTTTCTGTTTTGTAAAACGTATGTGTGATGTTGTAAAGTAAGCCCAAGAGGAAAAAAATAAAACTTTTTACTCTTCTTTTTAAGCTGCATTCATTTAGAATAATTTGACATAAATTTAAATCCAGTCATGCAATCATTTCCAGCAAGACAGAATATAATAGAAAAGTAATTTTATTTCATTAAGTGAAACACATGATAGTTTCTATTCTTTATAGTATTCTAGTAAGTTTGCTGATTTTCTGCCAGCAGCTATTGAAAACACAATGTTTAAAAGTAAGATATTGCATCAGACCAATAAAAATATATCACAAATATGTGGACATAATGTAGAAATGAAATGTAGAATCAGTATTTCATTTAAAGGGGCAGTACTGTGTGTTTTCTGGCCACATAGTTCACTTTTATGGCACAATAAAGTAATTATGATATAAAAATGGTACATTTATCAAACACTTGTTCTTCAGCAGGAATGAATAAAGAGTGTTTTTTCTTTTTAATGCTGGTTACAAAAAAGCATAGCAGGATTTTTTCCAGTGGGATCCCGTTGTTTTGAAATATGAATATCTTTGACAATCATCTTCTCTTCCTTTGGAAGGAAACAAAGACGGGGGTCAGAAGAAAAGGAAAACAGAAAAATAACAAGCCAGGCGTGATACACAGAAACACAACGAGAAGGACAAAGATGTGATTCTGAAACGTAGAATCTGACAGAAAACTACAACTTAAAAAAAGAAAAACCTGGAAAAACGGACACATTTTAACAGCAAAGCCGTGAGAATGATTGGCAAACATCCCAACCTGGCATTTAATCCTCCGGCATCAATCTGAATGAAAGTAACAAATGAGATTCCTCTGCATGGATTTCCAGATCCCAGAGAATTCATTCCTGAAGAGAAACGTCACATGCAGTCAACGTGTTGCTCTAAGACCAGCAACTCTGGCAACGCAACTCAGAGAAAAGTCTTTGTCTCCCTTCCAGGAAGAATCTGGCAATGTGACGACTCTGAGTTGTTCAGAAGTCACACAGAACCATGTATAGCACATTTTCAATATGTGCTATGTGCACTGTGAATTATTATTTTAACAATCATTAACTTAGCGACGGTTTAGGTTCTTGAATCGCTTTAAATTGTGGCATTATCGCATTTTATGATGTTTTAGCCTATTTCATGTTATTAGAAAAGTTATATTTAAGCAATTTATTGATTCCAAACATCTGAATCAATGTGGCTTTTGAAATTCAAGATGTGCTTAATTACAGATTATTTATAATTTTTTAAAAAAAGGGTCTGATTATTTAAACACTGGACCTGGTGAGTTTGGATATCATTTCTTCTTCTTCCTTTAGTAGCAGAAATCAGCAGTTGAGAATCTATTTAGTATTCTTAAAATGGATAGTTGACATGGCATTTATCTTGCATTTTCACAGTTTGATCAGTAATTCTATGTTAGTTTTTGTTCTGCAAGAGATTAAGGTCAAATTAGTTGAAACAATTCATTTTTTTTTTTTTACTTTGTGTTTTCATTTAAGAGGAGAAACCTTCCAGTTTTTCTCTGAAATAAATATTGTTTGTAATGTGGCATATGGGCACAGTGTCGTTCAAACCGGATGGATTTGTTTTTGTAAATGTTTTACATTTTTAATCTGACATTAGACGAACTTGGCCTTGTTCTACACAGCAGTCACCTTGGAGAACCCTCACTCTGTTTGTATTCATAGTTTTTATTTTGTTTAACATAAATAGAATCACTTATCCATTTGAAAACAGACCAGTATTAAACCATGACCCCTATAAAAAGGATCGATGCAATCGTTTCTTACATAATAAAATAAAATGTTACTTTCATCACCGTCAAACACTGAGATTATGTCAGAAAACCCTCCACGAAATTTACTACAATTTTTTTTTTCCTTGTGGCACTTTTGGATCGATATTTGTATTTTAGGCAACACTTTGCTTTTCCTCACAAGTTTTCATGTACGAGCACAGATCAAATGCCCCAGCTGTACAGAGGCAGAGTACAATGATCAAACAGATGAGACGGATTTCCGTAACGCAGAGGACAGAAATGTGTTAGCGGAAGATCAAAGAGCATTGAAACTTTTCAGGCAGACGTGATGCTATGGAGATCCACCACTCTGCCTCGTTATGAGGCTCCTTCCTGCTCGTTAACCACACTCGGAGAAAACGCAGAGTCCTTCTATTGCACTTCGAAATATATGGGAGTCCAGCAATGTCACGCCGACATTTTTGAAGGAGATTTCCATTAAATGCTGAATGTTTAATTTATTGCACTACTTTACTGTATGGAATGATGGCTGAAAACCAAATTACAGCTCACGCACAGAATGACACACGTCTTCATTCCTCTGAGAACAAATCCACGTGTTGTGCATCGATCTTATATTTAGGTTGAAAGCATGCAGTGCTTTGGCCTCTTACAGATTCCTTGTCATGCTTTGTATCAGTTCCTTTGTAGATGTCATGGTCCCATCACAAAGTCACACTCACAACCTTCTCAAGTCATTAAACGCAAACTTTACTTTCACCGGTTCTCGCCATGTCATTCTATGACATTGTGTCAGAGGGGGAAAAAAATCCTTCTTTGTCGCAGGAAGTTATATCCATTACAAAGTCGGCTACCAACCTGACCCTAACCCTTCCAGTGAGGAGTCTACTCACTTGTGTTAGCATTGGAGAGGCTAATGATTAGCATGCCTCGTCACTAAGTGGTTGAATAATAATAAAAACAATGAAATGTGACCTCTCTAGGGAAAGTGAGCCTCGATCTCTTGTGAGTAAACTGGTGTTTTGCACACATTAAGTCAACTCAGTTCATGCTCTGTCCCACTTTTCATATGTTCTTTCATATGGCTACCTTAAACTTTCTTTTACACCAGTTTGAATCTAATGGTTCTCTGGTCTCACACCATTTGGTATTCATTGCTTTTCATCTTCCAAAAGACCAACAAGAGGCGAATCTCAGTCTGTATATCTCCGCATTTAGTTATTGTTGGGGTTCCTTACACACATTATGAAAAGTGCTTTCCAATGATTTTTGCTGTTGTTGTTGGTTTTTTTTGTTTCTTATTTCTGCCTTCCAGCTATTGATATTTTTCATTTGCTGCCATCTAGAAAACATAATAATTTATGCTTCATCAACTAAATGATGTAAATGTCAGAAAAGAATCAATTTCCAGAAGCAAGAAGATGCTTTGTGGATAGTGAACAATTAACTTTCCATTTACAAGGTCATCAAGTGTCATGCTATTCAAAGTATTATGACAATGGATACTGATTTCCTAAAACCCAAACTCTGCCAAACCATTTTCAGTACAACGTGTGGCATTTTGGCATAACGCATCAGTGCAGTACACCCTGGACTGTCTCCAATTCACAACGACACGGTATGTCTGATAA
This sequence comes from Poeciliopsis paucimaculata, assembly GCA_903067055.1. NCBI lineage: Eukaryota > Metazoa > Chordata > Actinopteri > Cyprinodontiformes > Poeciliidae > Poeciliopsis > Poeciliopsis paucimaculata. Next base: position 19,546 of record CAEGAD010027102.1, read on the forward strand.
CTTTGTTTCATTTACCCAACAAAAAATAAATAAAAATAAAGCAATGTGAATGTATTCTCTCTCCCTGACATCACAAAGTGGAGGCAGTATTCTGAATGAAATATCCTATAGGACAAAAACACTCCACAAACTGGAATGCAGTGCCAAACCAGAAGTCAATTCCACTGCAGATAGTAGCTCAGCAGCACAGTGTGAGCCTCCTAAGACAGATTCACAATAAATATACATAAACACGTGGTTAGGCCTAAGAGTTCAACTATGCTACTAACATAATGCTAATAGCCCCTTTTTCATTCCTATGGCACTTGCAGTAAAATAGACGGATGGAGGAAACAAAATCAGACAAGAATTGGCATAAATAAGATGAGTTCAGATGGGGTTGTGTTTCACTGGATAAAAGAAAAACAGTTGTGTTGATTTCATTACGGCGAGAGCGAACGTGTGTTTTTAATCTTTACAAGATATAAAGTTGATTGACTATAATAAGTAGCACCAACCATAACATATTGTATCTGAATACAAACCTGCAGAAAAAGCTTCCCCAGATTAGCATTAGTTCCTGTTCATGTTGTCGCCCTGCATCAACAGAAGATAAAGCTCTACATGTGCGTGCTGACAAGATGCAGCAACTATTCATCCGATTCTGCTCTAATTTGGTCAGTAAAAGGTTAATTTTGGGGAAATTTAGGTTAACCTTTTGCCAAGAACTAGGACTAATGCATGAAGATTAACTAATATCATTGACACGAATAAAAACTCAGTGGAAAACTCAAGAGATGTGCAGCAGCCAATACAGTTACCCAGCAACGGACGCTCCCCTTGCATGAACAACCCCGAAGATGTCCACACGACTAAAAGAATGTAACTGTATAGGGATTTCACAAAAACTAATGACAGGAAAAACAAATGACATCTCAGCAGATGGTTAACAAATAAGTAAAGATTTTCTTTATTAGCTCAAACATTCAAAAGCACTCTGGCTCCTGGTGAGCTTTTCACCTTTAATGCTTAGTTCACTCACTCCAGAGAAGTGAAACGACACACAAAGTGCTGTCAGTAAGCATTTTTCTGTCGCTCTGATGTTTGCTCAGCAAAGCGTGGATGATCTGCCTGGGCACATCTTCACATGTTCGCTGTTGCCTAGAAACAGTAAGCCTCCGTGCACCTTTAGTCGGGGTCTGTAGATGCTCCGCAAGAGCCGAACTGCGAATGCATCAAAGTAGCCTTGCAGGCATAAATATGCAGTTGAGTTTATTATGCAGTTCGATGTAAAGTTTGATATAAATTTTTAAAAAAAAATCTATCATTTGAGAAATGAAGAGACAAGTAGAAGCAACTCACCAATATCCGTAGACGTAGTTACCACTATGTTGTGCTATGTTGAAGTCAATTCAAATTCAACCCAAAAATACATTACACAAGGGTGATTGACAGCGCTCAGACCCTCCCCCTGGCTCTGATTGGTTGTTTCTGACAAAGTAGGGTATGTGTTCGTATGACAGCAGAGTCATAAGGAGATTATCTGTCTCAAGTTATGCTGTCAGGACAGTTTTGACAAATATGTAAGGAACATATATCTAATAAAAGTTACGTGCTGCAGCTTTAAGACCCCATTTGGGAAGACGACAACATTGTTTTGATTTAAAAAAAAAAAAAAAAGTCCAAATATTCTGCCTACGAATCCAACAGAAAGCAAATCTATGTTGTATCTGCCTTGATGTGCAAAGTTTGGTGCATGGTGACAAAGCATGTTTTGTTTAAGCCATAAGAGAGCGACTGCACAATGTAATCTCTTGTTATGTGTAACACAAGCAAAGCCAGATGGTAAATATCATTTTGCTAAACATAATGATCCGTCCATATTCCCTATATGCAATAATTTACCTCTGCAGGTGTTTTGGTGCAGCGCAGCAATCAGTCATGTCAGATTCTCTCTTGTCATCCGTTCATATGAGGCGTAAATATTTTGTGGTTTTGCTGCATGGAAAAGGTTGGAAGCAGGTATCCTTTTCACACCTGGGCCTGGTCGTTCGTCACGTCTCCTTTTTCATATCTTCTGTCACACAAACATCGGCCTCACCCTTGAAACATGATTTGGTGCCATTTTATACGTTTAGCCCGTCGCCTTCTCCTCCAGTATTGTTCTGAGCACACTGGAAAAAAAAGACAATTATATTCATTTTTATAGAGCAGGTGCAGTTGTTTTGCAAGCCTCGCAAGGATAAGTGGGGGATAACATCAGAAAATAAGAGACGACCAGACAGCTGAGCGAAAGAGGAAGAGAGAAACAGAGAACGTTTAGCTGGGCAGAGCAGAACTACATCCCAGGTGAAAACTTCTGCTCCCAAACAGTTTTCAAACACCTGCAGTGAAATCAGATATTTACATATATCAGAATGAGCAAGTCGGCAGCTTGTTTCCTCTTTTTAAATAATCCATTCTCCCGTTTATCTTGTTTTTTTCTCTTTTCTATATGGCAACACTGTCATTTTTCTGATTACAACAAAGAAAAGCTATTTTACTTAAAATAAGAGTAAATGTTTGTGGTTTCAGATCAGTTAGGATTGCCAAAATGATTTCTGTTAGATGCGATGAACTCGGGACGTTGAAGTTAGTTTTCAGCTTTCATGTCGCCTGACGTTTTGTTATGACCACGAGGATTGTGAAATACTTTCATGCTGTCATGTAACCATTGGTTTTCTCTGTGCCACTTGTCCCTGAAGACCAGATTTGTTGAATAATGGATGATGTGTGAACAGATCCTCCCACCATCAAGGGTCTTTGCAGAACAACTGTGTTTATGCTGAAGTTTAGTTACGCATAAATGATGCCTGAAATGACTTGCAGTGCATTTTATGTAAGGTAGAAAGAGTATAGAGGGTTTGGTTCTAAGGAACTTTTCAAAAGATGTTTTTGTAAAAAAAAAAAAAAATAGTTTGAAAGCCAATTATTTTCCATCCTGAACTTTGTGGTTGTAACGTTACAAAATGTGGGGAAAAAAAGCTAATTTTTTCCAAGGACGTTAAATTTTATGAATCCTAAAGGTTATTCCTCTGTTTGCAGAGTTAGGATAACATATCAGAACGCACACAAAAAACCACAACCAGACTTAAAGAAGGAGAAGAAACATCAGACCAAATATTGTTTTGAAACCAATTTCCAGACAGATTTGGCGCGGCGCCTCCCCTTGCAGCGTTCTCCCAGCTTCTCCTTGGAGCCCACAAAGGACGCGTCACGTGATCACTAATCAGCAGGAAGTGCTCTCCAGAGCAAATTTTAAAATTGATGGTCTGGGGAAAAAAAGGAGAAAAAGATCCATCTGGAAGACCTTCCTGTCCCGTCTTTTCAGATATTCAATAAAAGAACCATAAAACGTCCGAGGCCAGAGACGTATGAACGTTGAGGACTTTCCTTCATTCTTCTTGAAGGCCTTTGGATATGTGCTCCATTGTAAGAGCCTTCATGTCCTGATGTCGCTGCGTTCACCTTCGTCATCCTCAGCAACCATCTGTGTCTGACAGCTTAGACACAATCCTCTCTCTCTTTTTCTTTTATGCTTCAGAGTAGCTAATCTTTCCTGGTGATTTGGGGGGAATGTATGCGTGTGTACGTGTGTGTGTGTGTGTGTGTGGGTGGGTGTGGAGAGGGGGGATATTGGAAAACTGCATTATCGCAACAAGATAAGCCTTCCACTTGCAACGTTTTGTGTGCATGGAAATGTTGCTAACTGAATTACCATTTTTTATTGTCATCCTGCAGAGCTCAAAATGTAATTTGCATCTGCCAGTGGAGCAAAGTTGCAGAAAGAATTTGGTCATGAGCAGTGTCTAAATATTCACTTTTGGACCTTGCGGAGTGCTCACACAATAGTTTTTTTAAAAATTTTTATCCATACATCTTTGTGAACTTTGAGATACAAAAAAAGGATTAGACTGGCATTAAGTAAAATTGTCTTTAAGTATGTCTCACTGTCCCAAAGATTGCTTTCCTGTAACCGTTTTTTTTTTTTTTTTTCCAGTGTCTGGATTTAAGGAGTGAGAAGGCAAGAGAAAACAGCTTGAATCCTCCCAATCGGCTCTTTAAGCCTCCAGCAAATGACAAGTATAACTTTCATCTGAGGAGCTAAATTTAGCTAGCATGAAAGATGGGAAAACATCCAATAAAAAGCTCGGATAAGACGACAAGAAACGCACTTCAGGATGTTAAATATTATTTTTTATTAACTAAGGCTCGCAGTCCCTTCCTTGACTTTGTTACATTTGCGTTTTGTGTTTGATAACAATTACTTTGCAGAAGAAAAATCTCTACAACATCCTGCGTATAAATTTCTGCTGCGATACCAGATACCAAGTCACTCCATTCACACGTCTACCTTCATAGTTTCTCTGTCAACAAAATCTGTCCGGCTTAGCTATCTGTGCAACACACACACACGCAGAGCAAAAAAAAAAAAAAAACAACAACAAAACACACGGGCATATATCATTCAGCCCAATTTCATTGTTGGTTTTATGCATGAAAGGAAGCCAGGCGGAACGAGCCTTACATTTATTTTCACAGCTGACAGAATCAGTCTCCGACTCATACATCATGAGGAAACAGTCAGACAGCTTTAGCAGTGTCTTTGATCGACACAACACAAACACACACACACGCATGTACTTAAAACGCACGCATGAAGCAAGCGAAATGATTTTCTAGTTGTGTTGGAACCGAGAATTACGCTGCTTGACGCACGTCTGCTCACGGCGGCTAATTCACCGTCATTCACTGCCTTACAGGAGACAGTCAACAACTTTAATTACGTGTTCGGTTAGAAACAGAAGACGCTCCGTTTGCAGACTAAATTCAAGTGTCAAGTAACTCAAACTCGAGTCAAATTGAATTTTTTTTTTCACAGTAAGCACGGTAGTCTAAACTGCTTAGAGGAAGAAAAAATCAGTTTCTAGGATCGGAAAAGGTTTAACAAAAGCTTGAAGAGTAGGAAAAATATAAAACATCTTTAACCCTCTATGGTATAATGTTGCAACAGATCATTTGAAGCCCTTCCACACACATACAGTACCTCCAGTTGTGCACTAAAAGAGAGATGAAACCCTAAGAAAAGCAATAGTAGTGTTTAAATTTGTCACATAACTTTCTGGAGGGACGTTTGACACTCACCATTTGACTCCTCAGAAATCTTGAGAAAAAGTATTTCTATGACATTTTTTGACCGGGGGAAAAAATACATACTCAACAATAAACGGGGTAAGTTCACTATTCTGTCATTCATTGTGCAATTTAATAATGATAAACTGTTAAAATGTTGACGTACCATTAAGGTTGCCATTGTATTGCTGCCCTGGCATGTTGATCTTCTAGAGTCCGATTTATTCATGCATTTTGTGACTCCTTATTGCATATCACTATATTTGATACTCTTTCTTCCATTTACATCATTAATGCAACACTGTTTTATAGTTTCTTGGGAAGAAAACCAATCTCACAAGAATATTTATTAGTTCTCTAGGTCCACCTCTTCGCTGAGAGGAACTGCTTCATCAGCTTCCGCAAGCAGTGAGGCAAAGACGGCAGCAAGACACTCAAATCAAATCAAAACCTTTATATTAATGAAATATGCCAATAAATTCAATTGTTTTTAGCTTTCAAATGAGTTTCATTGTTAACTGTTATTGCTAGCGGAGACTATTTAGATTTAAATAAAGGTTTTCACTATAATAGGTCAAACTCTCTTGTTTTCATTAATTTCCACGATGGTACAGTGTTGCCAAATGGCAGCGTCAATAAAAAATAAATGAAAAAATTAGATTTTTAAAAAATTTGTCTTTATTATGTTTACTTGGTTTATATAAAAAAAAAACATCCCAAACACTTTTTTTCCCAACGTGCATCATTATGCGTACCATAGAGAATTAAATAGTGCATAAATGGATCAAGATAAAATATTATTCAACTATATTTACCTGTAAAAATATATATGCACCACGTATAAACACCTTGGAGTTCACCCGGACAGCAATACAAATGTAGACACATTTTAGAGTGCCCTGCACAATGAAATCATTTTAAAATGCTTTATAGGAGTAGATGTTGCTTCGACTTCCCAGGTTTTATCGAATGGCTCCAATGAAACGCACTGCACTGACAGATTAGTGCAAATAGCAACAGAAGATGTGCTGTAAAGTGTTACTGCTAATGTATTCCTCCCACGTCTTCTCGTCAGTTTACAGGAACCAGGAAATAAATCACCATATCTTCCAAGACCGACCGGCAGACTTTAGATCTATAAGCTTAGACCGTAGCTGTGTTATATAACCTGAGTCCTTCTCATTCTAAATATATACATCTTCAGTATGAAAAGGGATTCAGTTCATTTTTGCCTCACCCTCATCTCCCACTACGATCCGCAGGCCCAAACTATAAATTTGAATTTTACTGAAAAGTGCATTTACGTTTGGGGCTTTACCACTTAGTGAAGCACATAATATAGACTAATTACACACAGAAGGACACTTGAGAGCCTTTATTTCTGTTAATTATGATGATTTTCCACTTACAACTAATGAAAACATGACATTTACTATTGGGATGTTACATCAGACCAATAAAAAAAAAAAACAATTTTCAATTACAGAAATGTGGGCTTGAGTATCAAGTGCGTTCAAAAAGTATGTTTTTATTAGTTTCAAAACATACTTTGAATCTGATAGTGGCTTTGAGTCGGGATGCATATTGACTATATGCACTTTTTCTTTGTTGCTGTATTAAGAATCTCCACAGAAACATTCTGCGAGAATGCAGACTCTAACTTCATCGTCCTCACACCGTCTTGTCAGCTCGCTTCACCCTCTTCACTCTGATAACATCTGAAAGCTCTGCACGGCAAACATTAACGCACACCCTGTCTGACATCGCGGTAACGCCACCTTCCCTCGCGGTGTCTGTTTCCGTGTCCTGCGCTGTTCCAGCTGCTAACTTGGACCCGTCATACAGATTTAGCGCAAACCAAATGCGTATGGCCCTGTTTCTGTACGTTAAGGTAAAGCAGAGAAGAGGGGTCAGGGGGTCAGGGAGGGTGTGTGATTTCCCACAGCAAATCCTTGATCTCATCCATCTGACAGATGCAGATTTTAATCTCCTCTGCTGATCCCACCTCTTTGAACCTGTTTCTCTTTCACTGTGCTGCAATTCAATCACCCTTCATTGTGCAGCATGTTTTCCAGGAAAATGCAGCACAAATAGTAGGATGAATGTCAAAGGGGGCAGTGTTATGTGTTTTCCAGACATATAGTGCTGTTTTATTGCGTAGTCAAGTAAATATGCTAACTTAAATTGTTATAAAAAAAAACAAAAAAATGCTATATATCCAGTATGGCTAAAAAGAAATTTAACGCCCTGAAATTGGGCCTCTGTGTCTTTAAAAACTCCTGCTCTTTCTGAAACTCTGCCTTCAGGAAGTCATCACAACATGTCTCCTTTAATCTATTAACCCTTTTCACCAGCACTGAACTGGGAGGTAGTTGGTATAATGAGCTCAGAAGACGTAACTATTAGTAGCTAATTGCTGCTGGCTAGTTTGTAGGAGCTGAGAGGTGGAGTCATGGGGTAGGGCTGCTCTGTGAGGCAGACGCTTGGAAACTGCAGCTCAAAAGAGGCGGGGCTAAGACCCCGTTTTGCACAGCTGAACAGTTGCCATGGAGATTAAAGTATTTCTTAAACGTGCATGAAAGAATCACAGAAACACTCCAGGTATGTTTGATAAGGGAATAACACTATAACATGATGGAAAGCTCAAAAAAGTAAATTTAACTTTAACTTTCACTTAAGTACACCATAACTTCTCTTTGCTCTCATAGGTTTCCAGTGTATTAAATCTCTCCAAAGTATTTGTTTTTCCTAAAAAAAAAAAACTCTTTCGAGTTGTTTTCCACTTCGTTCTCCTATTCCGTACACCACCCACCTATTCCCATGTCTCCTGGCTGTCCATGTACACGGCCCACGCCCTGATTACTACAAGGTGAACAGGACAAACGAGAGCTGCTGAGCTGTGACATGCACACCGCATGGCGTCAGGCTGGAGTGTGCAGAAGGTTTAGGGTGAACGACAAAGAAAATGTGCAACGGAGAAGAAATCAGAGAGACAGAAACAATAAGAACAAGTTTGGTTTTTAAAATCAAAACCTCTGAACTGTCAGGGAGTTTTATTAGAAATGCATAAAATGGAAGTCATTAAATACATCTTATGCATAAGTCAGAGCCAAGTGCTTGTAAGATGACATGAACGACAAATTACCCCCCCGGTTTTAATCTGAAAAGTCATGGGAAAATTCTGATTGAAGGGTCTCTGTTCTGCTGTGTCCAGATAATTAGCAGTTTTACTGAGGAGCAGATCACCTCGTTCCCTCTTTACACAAGCTTTCAGCTTCACAGCATCTAAAGAAAAGCAGCCTTCTACATTTTGGAAACAATCTTTGGTTCACCAAAAGAAACACAAAAAAAGATCTTGTAGATAGCGTTGGCACTGAAGCACAATTGAGATGTAACAGAGAAAAAATTCATCTGGAGAGTGCTCTGCCGTTGGGCGGAGATCGATCGAGCTGAGGTTTTGTTTCAGTGTGTACCGCAAAAAGGAAGAAGGATCAGCTCTACAGTAGACTATTGATCCAAAACACACCTTAAAATTCACAATGGACATCCTGAAGAAGAGGAGCCAGAGGTTTCCCTCGGACCCTCACCTCCCCTGCATCTAGACGAGTTTCATATCAGAGGAATCCAGAGGAACTTGAAGGCGGTGACTCACCACAATGCAGCAAAAATGGACACATGAGAAGTCAAATACATGCCAGCAATAATGAGAGAAATTCAAATTGTTCTTTTGACTTTGCAATGCTAACATTTTTCTGGTCAAATTTGATGATTTTGCGCATTGCCTGTTCAAATGCGTGGAAAAAGCCTGGGGTGAGGCAGTGCAGTGCTGTACTTCACCTCTGGGGGCGCTGTGTCATAATGAATGAAGCAGGTGGTTTGAGCATGCCCTCTGCTATCTCTCTTTATATACTTGTTTAATCACACATGTTTCCATTCCAAGTAGGTGTAATATATTTAATGAACTTGGCTGACATGTAGCATTTCTAATCAGCCATAAAATTCACTGGGTGAGGCAGAAAGTACCGTGCCTCGCCGATAGAGGGCAGTGCTGAGCCCCATAGGTCAACAACCTCTTCTTCTATGCATTGGAAAGACCGAAACCAAAAATACAGTGGAAATTAAAAGTTGACATCACACATGGTTGATCAGCAAAGCGAAAAAACAAAGAAAACATTCAAATTTTCAAAAATCTACTTTGACCTTCTTTTAAATACTTAATTTTTCTTACATTGTTGAAATGCAGTAAATAAATATAGCGTTTTAGGGTCAAAAGTGAAGGACAAGCTTCTATAATTGTGAAATTTGTTTTATGGAAACACGGCAATAAAAAAATAAAAAAAACTTTGATAACGGGTCATGGTGCTACAATAACGTCATTTTTTCTGGCCGTATTAAAACTGATCTATTCTGCAAAACTGGCGCCCACTTTTTATCGCATCACATGAGTCACACAATCAACAACCGGATGTCGCCAGCGGCACAAACCACAAAGAAGACAACGACGACGGCGTGGCACGATTTTTTTTAAACAATTTATTGCATGAACAAACTTATGCACCTGTGATTTTAATTGTGTTTCTTCTCTAATGGAAACACTGCAGTGGATAACTTTTTTCAGCACATTTGTTATGGAAACACAACTGTGTTCATCTGCCCTGGATAAGGGGACTGTTAATTACAACAAGTTCACAAAACCCCACCTTAGAAAAAGGTCATAAGGTGAAGTAATTGCCACCTGTTAAAGCGCTCGACAACAATTTAACTTAAAGCCCCCAGAACGCCCGCAGGTACACCGGCGCTTTCCAGAAGCCGCCCACAGAATGTCGGCATTAATGAGAGAATAACGATGAGCACTTTTACCACATCTCATTAATCTGCCGCTGACAGGAAACACAAACAGATGGCTTCTGTGAGCCCGCTTATTTCCCAGAGGTCTTATTGAGCGGAGAAGGATATGACTTTTATCACGTCCTTAATGTGCATATTTGTGTGCTATGTGCAGAAAATGACTATTATTTCAGCTTTCGGCTGTGACGCATGCGGCCGTCAGCAGGTCCGAAATACCTGGAAACGAAAGAGGAAGTTGATTGTTTTATTATCTCCGTGCATTTTGCCCCGTTTTGGATTGACACCAGAGAGGATGTTCATCACTGTAATGACGGTAAAAAAAAAAAAAACAATTTAAAAACATGGATTGGGTTCAGGGATTTTACAGAGTGCAATCTTTGGGGAATTTACACTTTCCTCAATAAACAATAACACTTTACTTTTTCTAAAGTATCAGTTAATAATATATGTACCTTCTGAGTTTATTCTTCCGATTTAAACTCACAATTAAATCACTGCGCTTTAATTGTGCTTCAAATGATGATTTTGTGTCTTGTACTTTCAAGGATCTAGGGCTTTTGGAGCCTAACTAGTTTTTCTCACCTATTTTTAAAGGGGCAGTATTATGAAAAGTGAATTTTTTTTGTATCATGTTATAATGTTATTCCTTCATCAAAACCAAACCACATACCTGGAGTGCTGCCTCGACTCTTTCCTGCATGGTCGAGAAATCCTTTAATCCCCATGGCAACCATTCAGCCATATTAAACACATGGTTGGACCGAGCGCCGCCTTTGAAACGCAGTTCCTCCTTTGAGCTGCGTCCGAGCTTTCCCCTCACAGGTGGACTTTCCGCTTTACTCCCCCTCTCAGCTCCTTCAGACTAGCCAACAGCAATTAGCAAACACCTGGTGGAACTGTACGTTTGCCGAGCTCATTACCCGATCTAATTCTCAGTGAATGTTCATTAAAAAATTTTCTCGAAGGCTTAACAGAGGTGTGATTTACTTCCTGAAGGCGGATTTGAAAGAGACAGAGACGCAATTTTAAGGCATTTAATTGCAGAGTCAAATTTCTTTTAAGTCATACTTGATGTATATAGCACGTTTATAACAATTGAAGTAACATAGTTACTAGATTGTTCTATAAAATGGCACAATATGCCTGGAAAACATTTAATACTGCCCCTTTAATAAACAGTAGAAATCTGCGATCTGTTTTTCTACACTTTAGTAGATGTAAGTCATTTTAAATCTCAGAAAGGTAAAATCATTCTCAATAATAAACATTGAATCTTTTTTTCTTTTCCAGGCTCATTGCTGATGTTGATTCTCCAGCCTTCTCCCAGGATGCATTGCAAGCTGTGATTTTTATTCACAGCTCTGCTGTGTCATGTCTGCACAGCTCTGGCTGCCCTTCCAGTTTTCTCCTCTCTTTGGGAAGTCTTCCTGAAAACCAGCTCTGATGTCACTCCAGCTGAGGATCTTCCAGGAGGCCCAGCTTGTCTCAGTTGCAGCCCTTGGCAACAACAACAACAACAACAAAAAAAAAGACGGGTCGCTCTGCCAGCTCGCCATGTAGGACCCACGTGTACAATGTCCACATAGACACGTTTGGAAATACCAAAAAAAAAAAAAGAAAAAAAGACTGCTTGGCTTCATAGTGTGAAGCTAAGACTAAGATTCCCTCACGGCGCTGTGACATTAAAACATCTCTTTGTGGGTTCGTTACAAGCAGTGACTCATAGGATACAATGAAGTCACATGAATTATTTATTGTGTGAATCAGCACAGACATGAGAGAACAACATTCGAGACCTCTGACTGAATTTGAAACTGAAGAAAGTTAGGGAATATAACTTTAGTAATTACATCTCATGGTTACACCATGCGATTTTTAATGGTTGCTGCAATGTTATTTTTTCCCCCCATCGTTTCTGCCGTGCGAAGCGGCTCAAGCTGAGTCAGGTTGTAGTTTTGGGTGCGTTTTATCCTGGAGTTTGACTCTAACTCCTGGTTAAGAGTGGATATAAACCGTTCCGGTTCCTCTAACCCGCCCTGCGGTCCCTTCCACCTTCTAACACTTTCTCTCGCAGGAGTGTTTCACGGAGAAAAACCCAAAAGTTCCCATCGTCATGGAGACAGTTTGGGTGAGGATGACCCATCAAGACTGGAGGACTTATAAGGATTTCTCTATGTGCGCCTTCGATCAAATATGTTCCACATTAAATATTTTCAGACATTTGACACACCTGTACAAGATTTTTATTAAACCAACCATTATCTGTGTTAATTACATAATAATGTCAAACTAATTCTTTTCCTTGCGTATGAACCTATAATTCCTGTACATATCCCTGGCGGCATATTTTTTAGCTTTTAGCACTTCACTGTTAATAAGTATTAAGGATCAAATAATATTAGCAAATTTGTCAATTTAAGGGGTGCTGTGGTGGTGAGGGGCAAAGCACAACCCACGTACTGAGGCCTTAGTCCTCATGGCGGTGGTTACAGGTTCGATTCCCGGCCTGGCGACATTTGCCGCACGTCTTCCCTGTTTCTCATTTCCCTCTTTCCTGTCAAACCACTTTCAAATAAAGGCCACTAGAGCCAACAAAACCTTTAAAAAAGGTTTTTTGACGATTTAAGATGGTTGCCACAACCAGAAGCTTTCGGGTGTCTACATGGAGTTTGCATGTCCTCCCTGTGAATGTGTGTGTTCTTTCCGGTGTCCTCCCACAGTCCAAACATGTGTATGTCAGGTCAGAGGGTTTCTCTGTTTTGCTCTAGGAGTTCATGCACGGTTGTTTGACTTGCTTGCAGTTATACCTGCTTGTTCAGCAATAATAAGGGGTTATAAATGTTACGTGCATGTGCAGAAGAACTCAAATCTGCTGATGGTAGCTAAGATTCAGCCAGATAACAATTATGAGTGGTGTAAGTAAAGGACAACACAAATGAGCAAAGTTCATGCCTAAAATAATATGAAACGAGTCGGAGCTACATTATTCCTCCACCACAGATGTCACCAGGCCCCCTGGTGGCTGCCAGAGTTGAGTCGCTCCATCCTGGCAGCTGCCAGAAACACGTTGAGTCTTTAGACCTTAACCTGCAGCTAAAACATCAGGTTCTGAAAGTCAGCCGTTCTGAGAGGCTGTTGCTGAGTAAGAACACGGAAAGAGAATAGATGAGGAACAACGCTGACTGAAATGCATTTACGTCCATACGAACTCACGGGTCATTTTTAATCATACTCTGTATTTTTTTTTAGCACTTTAGGACTTTTTTCTTAATTCTACCTCAACATGAATTTTTTAAAAGTAGAAAAACCCCAAACCGGTAACTGAATGTTAAATCAACTATCTATTAGGAGTTACTGAGGTACAAAGCAACACCCTTCTAAGATGCCGAGGCGTTTGGGGTTTCGGTTTTCTTCTTTGTTTTGATTATTTTCTTGTTTATATTGATTTAATTTGATCAGATCACCCCTGCATTTAGGGGAAATTATACATTTCTTCATTAGTTCAGTTTTTTTTTTGTGCTGGTTGGAATTTGTTTCCTTTGATCAGTGTTGTCCTCTTTACTGTTTCTCAAGTTCAGCTCTCTGTAACTGTGCAAATCTGCTCAAAAATGCTCAAATATTGGTTGCTGTTCAGCTAATGTAAAAAAAATTTACACAATTTCACAGCATCAGCTTCCCCCGTTGTCTGAAACAACACAAACTTCTAAAGAGTTTAAAACTTCGTTCTCACTCTCTCTAGGTGCATTTCCATCACTAATGTGCACAAATCTTTGTCTGCATCCTGCTAATGTTGAAAAAACAATTTTTTTCAATTGTGACGTTTCCATAAAATAATAAACAAAATTAAAATCACATGTGAATAAACTTGATATCGCAAGTTGTTAAAAATCACGGCAGCGACAGACGTAAACCGTTGCATGAAATATTATCTTAATTCAGCCATGGTGCTGGCATCATAGCTATTGGTGCTATGATGCCAGCATCATAGCATAGCTCCTTGTTTTGACTTTGTAAAAACAAGGAGACGTCGACATCTTGTTCAGGCGTTGAAGCAACAACACAAGATGTCTTATGTCAGAGATGATGTCATTTGTACTCTGAAGCCGCAGAGGGATGGATGTTATAAGCACAAGCTAAAGAGGTTAGTGAATAGGAAGTACTTCATTTTATCTCATTGGAAGAGAAAAGGCATTTGAAGTAAAATTTCAGGAAGATAAAAACTCAAATCACACCAGCGTCTTTTCTACAAAACAATAGAGTTGGCTGAGGAGGCGGCAGCTCAATCCCCACATCTTAATCCAAGGAAAATTATATGGGGTGACATTTAGGATGTGATATTTGAGGCAAAACCAAGGATGTTGAAAAGACAGCGGAGTATAATGCTGTGAAATCATTTTGGCCTGGAGTTTCTGCTGACAGGTACAAGAAGAGGAATCACTGATTTAATCAATTCACACAAACAGTGGTTTGACATGTCAATATTAGTCCAGTTATTCAACTGGAGCATAAACCACTAAGCATGGTTTTACATTTTAAAGCAAATGTTTGACTTTGTAAAAGACGCAGACACCAACATTATGCGAACAACCTGATCTTCTACTTTTTCTGTAGCCAGAACAATTTGCTACATTTTACTTTATATTTGTAAAAAATAAGTATTCTAAAAGCGTCAAAGTTTACTTTTTATAAACACACAGCGAACAATTCTAGCACAGCATGAGAAAAAAAAAAAAAAAAAGCAAAGTTTTAAATCAATTAAAGCAGATGATGCAAATCTTAATTTATTACCAGGGCAACACGGGAAACCAGATGAGAAAGACGGATCCAAAGTGAAAGTTGAAACCAGAATCCAGAGCGCGGAGCGCATCTGCCTCCAATCCACAGATCAATACGTCTCTGAGCCGGACACAACTCTCTTTTAATCTATTGCCGACACCACTGACTGATCATAATACTCACTTTAAACTAATGTCTGTCAATAACACAATAGCCAGAGGCTGAGAAGAAGAAGCGATTCTTTATGTTCAAAGGTTCTTTTTGTGTGAAAACAAAGTGACTCAAGACAGAGTGAAGGTTAGAGGATTAAACGTTACAACCGTCCGATAAGAAGACGACTACTCTACCCACAGTCGCCCCTTCGTCGATACTAAACTTCCTGGTATCACCCACCTCTTGTGTCCAGCTCTGCCCAGGTCCATCTGAGCGGATCTCTGTTGTCAAAGAGTCACCAGACTCCCGTCTTCTGTGTGTTGCCTTGTCTTCCGCTTTTTGATTCTTTCGTCCGTCCCTCTTTATGGTCCGTGTAGGACACAATCGCTGTTCCGACATGTTTATTCCCAGTGTCCGTTCTTTACAGTCAGTGGACACCTTTTCTTTATCTCGTATCCTTTTTCGCCTCCTTTTTCAACATTTGTTTCAACATGCAAAACAGTTTAGCATTGAAAAGGGTTGGGGACTCTCTCAGCAGTCAGGGTGCCCTGGCTGAAAGATTGTGTTGCCACCCGGCATATTTCAAATGCCTATTTGGTGTTCTGCACTTTGTTTTTCTCTGTGACAATCATTTTCAGCGTGATGTCTGCACACCCTCTTTGAGTCATTGACACACAAGCTCGCTGCAGCTCAGGACAAAGGAGGGTAAGCTCGATAAAGCCATTTAAAGGAACCCAGACTCCACTGAAGGAAGCCTGCAACAGAAAAATAAATAAATCTTTGAAAATTGCCATGCACAAATAAGCGAACGTGTTCTCTTAAAATACTATTATTTGAAGGTGACGCTGGAGCTTCTAACGTCGGCCCTGCTCGTTATGAAGAGGTGTGATGAGCAGTAAATGAACAGTTCCTTCAAATGACTGAGTGGGAAGTGAAAGTAATGAATAGCCTCTAAAATGAGGCTATGCTGCGTGGGTGGACTTTTCCCACCCATCAACACACACAGACAGAACTTTTTCTTTCCCCCCCCCCCAAAGGCGACACTTAAATTGGTCGTGAGCCACTTTGAGGAAGAAGGCCGACATGACACTTTGGCTAATGACTTGTCCTGTACAGCAGATGTGGACGAGCATGTTAATGAGGAACATGGATCAGACGTTCCAAAAGAAATCAAATTGCAAAGTCACTAGAGTCTCTCTGAAGTGGGACTTTATTCGCATTGTTTAGTTTTTTTTCTGCAAGATTCGTGTTTGCCTGTGCTGGGACAAAGACACATGCAGCCTAGTGGTAGGAGTAGCTCACCATTATGGGACCGTACCACAGTGTGTTTCACAGAACTCCAAGAAAATGTGAAATAAGTCAAGGTATATTGCTAAATCGACAAAAAAGGACAATGCAAAGAAATTTAAGTCAATGTTATCCCTTCATCGAAAACATACCTGGTGTGTTGCTTCGATTCTTCCATGCATGTTTGATGTGTAATCACCCGTGGCAACCACTCAGGTGTGCAAAACGTTTGGTTGGACCGAGTGCCGCTTTTGTGACTGAGTGGACAGAGCCCTCCACTCAGCTCCTTCAGACTAGCAGCAGCAGCAAATAGGAAACACCAACGCAGTAGTTGCGCATCTGCAGAGCTACTTCTCAGTAAAGCACCGGTAAAATGTTCTTATAGGCTTAATGGAGGGGTGACGCTGTAATGACTTTCTGAAGGCGACTTGTTGGAAAGCGAACGGTGCTTCTTAAAGGGACAGAGGCCCAATTTCAAAGCATTAAATTTACAAAGTCACATTTCTTTTAAGTTGATTTTGATATGACATTTTTATTTCAACTCAAGGTAACAGTTCCTTGATTGTGCTATAAAATGGCACTACGTGGCTGGAAAACACAGCGTAAAACTTTCAATTCCTTGTTTCAGAAAAAAGACATTTCAATGTGGTGATTTTTGCTGGGGCATTCACATGCAAGTTACAAAAGATTTGTGTGAGCAGGACTTACAGTTTAACCACAAAATCCTTAAATCATCTCTTAATTGGAAATTGCATATGAAGCTGCGTTCAGACTTTATTTTTATTGGGCCCCCATCTTTAAATCTACAATAATAGTTGCGCCTCCTCTATTCTGCAACATCTGCATGGTCATATGCATAAATACCAGGCCCACCATCTAAAATCTTATACAACTTTATAGCTTTTGAAAACAGTTCTCTGCTTTCTAAATTGTTCTTTGATTAGTCCTGATTTCATCTGGAGCTTCTCAGTGAGTAGGTTTGCTTTCACCTGCACATTCATTCATAAATCCTGCGTCTTTCCCGTGTTTGTTTATCTCTGTTACTCATTTTCAGCTCATTTTACTACCAGAGAGAATCACAGTTTCTGGACCACATGTCTCCCTCTCTTTCCCCACATTTCTCTATCCAAGGTATTGGAATGAATCATTCTAGCTCGTAATCCCACTTTACCTTAATTCTTCTCCTCCCTCTGGAGTTTTCATCTCATTCGGCTCAATTGAGGCCGTTTCTTTCTTCTTCCCGTTTCCGTATTTGATGTCGGGCCAGCCGCTACGTTACTACAGCACTTTTTTTTTTCATGAATTTGTGAGCTCCGTCTTTTATCTAAGCAGCTTTTAACTGATACTCTGCTCTAAGCTTTTCGTCTGTCGTCCCTTTGGCAGCTACCGTGAGGTGATTCACAGTGGAGTTCATTTTATAAGTTATAACCTACTTTTGTTTTCTGGAGTTTAGTTAAAGGCATTACAGTTGCTGAGAGCTCTGGGCATTTTTATATAAAACATAGTTCAATTTTTCTTTTTCTACTTGTAACATTAAAAACTTTAGGATTTTGATCAAGCTATGAATGAATTTTGTACATTTTGTTTTATTTTTGCTGTAGTAGTTTCTCATTTAAATGATCACATGCATTATTTAAGCTGCCATAGTGCTATCACATGTCAACACTGGAAAGTGACACAGTACTAAGTACTCCATATTTATAATGTGTTAGCAGGGTTCCCCCTAGTGTATTATAAGCCTGGCGGGCCACCAGGTTAAGCATTGCTTATTTATTTAAGTCGTTTTAAAATGTTTGCAGTTTTTTAAGACTTTATAGTTGTAAGATTGGCATTAATCTTTTAATAACACATAATTATCAAGTGATATTTCCAAATTCCCTGTCAACTTTAAACATTTTTTAAATCATAAACACGACGGGCCTCTTGATGAACGACTGTCTTCAGAAATGTCTCGATTTTTCAGATCATAAGTTTAATGTGGAAACAAAGTTGCTCTGTTGGCTTAAAGTCTCATAAGCACAGTGGACCTTATGTCAGGTTAAAGAATCTAGTTTGACCTTCTTGATTTGATGGCTGTTTCCTGCTGGACATACCCATCAGGAAAAAAGGGGACACTGACATTAAAACAACACCTGGTTGGTACAAATGAGCCTAGATGGTTCCCCGCACCAGCCAAACCGACTGAGAAAAGACAGGACGCCTCCGACACCGAAGACGGCAGCTGAAATGACGATTCATCTAATCAGGCTACCTTTTTACTGTCTTTTATTGTCCAGTCTTGGGGAGCCTACATGGATTGTAGCCTCAGTTTTCCATTCTTAACTGACTAAAGAAATTTCCATCCTGATCTGTTGTTGGAGCTCATTTGATCCAGGATTTAAGACATTTAGAAATTGGATCTTCTTGGTTGTGACAAGTGTTTTTTTTGGGGTTTTTTTATATCTGTAGCGTCTGGTACCATTTTCCCCCTTGAACTCAGACTTTTATTTTTGTCCACACAACTACTGATCACTATATTTATATTTTTTATTTTTGTCCCTTTCCCTGTTGGAAAGAAGATTTTTATTTTTTTGTGTGACCAGTTTCTGAAATTTTCACCCAAGCTAATCTCTCCACCAAACCCAATGATATTTGAGGAAGTAATTCAATCAAATCAATCACTGCCACTTTTCCCTCTTGCTGCCTCATTCAGCCCCAGTTTTGTAACCTTAGGTCAATTCTGAGAAAAAAAACTCACATACAAATACAAATACAACCCCTCATTCGTCTCACACCCACACAATGCCATCCAGTCGAAATGGTTTGAATTGCTGGTACATTAGCATCTACAAAATGACACGTCTCTTTTCTCTCACTGCTCAGTTGCTGCCGCTTTTCCATTTCATTCGTCATTAACTCTGTATTATCCCCCCTCTACCTCCCGCCCTTCCTTCATTTTGCATTATAAAATGATTTATTACCTCCTCTGGTCTGCATCTTTTTTTCCTAAAAGACTTTTATTATCACTCTGCCTCCAGGCTAGATTGTAACTTAGGCTTTTCTCCTGGCAAAACATTTTCCTTTGGGAACAACAACAAAAAAAATTGATCCGATATTTTACTTATTAATTTTAGTTTTTCTGTTAACGATACTAGGCTGTTATGTCACCAGAAGCGGAACGCATTTTGTAGCTTTTCCTATCTGAGTTCTTCAAAAATACATCTGGTGTTCTGGATTGTTAAATTGACTAAAACCCTGTTCCTGAGCACATTCGATAACACAAAGTTCTGTTTTTGCTCCACCTCATTTTTAGTGCAAATATACATTTTTCATCACAACCCTGGCAGCCATTTTGATAAATGGGCACCAAAATCACAGGAAACACAGGGTTAATTACATGCGTATTATTTCTGTGGTTCAAAATATGCATGATTTGACGCCAAACACTTTCATATTATTGGTGATTTTAGCGCAAAAATTGCCATCTTGAAAAGTCATCATTGACAAAAATAAATGCAACATCTATAAATGGTAAAAAATGATTTCTATGGATCAAATTATGTCTGATTTGATACCAAAAGTGATACATTTTGGCAGTTTTAGTGCAAAATCTAATTTCCTTTTACAACCCTGGCAGACATCCTGAAAAATGACCGCCATCTTGAATTTTTCAGTGACATTTTTTTCTTATTTTTGCTTTCAGAAAGAAGCAAGCCTTTGGAATATCTGTACTAAGGTTAAGTGAAGGATTTTGCTGAAGCGTACAACATTTTGCTGCGTCATGGTGACAAAAACAGTAGGAAGGGAGAAAAAGGACAAGCTGGATAAATAAAAGTTGACAAGCTAAACTGACTTGGTGCATTTTGTTTCCGTTTTATTTTACTGTCTGTGTTTTCATTGGTTATACGTCATTTCTGTTTCTTTCCAAGTGTTTTTTGTCTCTTTTATTTCTTCCTTTCTCAACCTCTGGTGTGAAGGAGCCATTAAAAAGAAAGATGAGCTAAAAATAAAACATAAAAGGCATGAATACGCGAGAGTGATGGGGAGAGACAGGAAGACAGTGGGAAAAAAAAAAAAAAAAAACGAGAGCAAAGAGGGATGAGTGAGAGCCATTCCACTCGCTGTGAACGGAGATTTATGTTGGCCATAACTTATTACAGATGAACAGTGAGGAACAAAACATTGCCATGGAAGCTTGCGGAAAGCTATACAATATTCATTGAGTTCTTCACAGCCTTTGGCTCCAACACATTTGTCTTGACTTTTGTCAGATTTTTTTTTTTTTTGGTTACTGTTGTATAATTTTAATTTCTTTAATAATTCTGTACTAACTCTGTGCCTGCTTTTACAGCATTTTCTTTCACATTCTATGGATATTGTGTTTGTTGGCATTTTAAAGTTATTTGTAGCTGCAGTGAATCTGAAGGCTTTTGTACGGTGGGCCGGGAGGTGCAAACCACTTTGGCAAATCCAAAAACAACATTTACGAAACACAATTACAAATACTAGTGATGTTCCGTGATGTGCCGAGGCTTGAGGCGTGTGTCGAGTAATGGAGGGGGCGTTTCCGTAAGCTTGCTTCATTTAGGGGAGGAGCCGAAAACGATGACGTCCGAAGCCTCGCTGCCCGGCTGTACCACGTGACTGCTTCGGGAAGTGGCTCAGATTTTGGCGTGGGTTTGACAGCTTTATAAACCCCACAGGCTCCATTCAAAGTGTGGGTTGTTGTAGGCGAGTTGCGGTCAGTTGAGANGGATAGCAGAGTTTGGATAGTGGTTATTTAGTTTGAGACAGTTAGTTTGGTGTTTGGAGAGTTTAGGAGATAGATAGATAATAGATAGATAGGAGATTTAGGAGCGTGAGGACAGGATAGGAGTAGGATGGAGCCAGCGAGAAAGAGGAGGATTTCCCCTATGTGGGAACATTTCGATTTGATAAGCCCTAACAAGGTAAGGTGAACTGAACATTTGCAGATGCATTAGGTTTGCTTATGAGGAACTGTATTTTTCACTGTTTCTTATTTTATTTAAAGGTGAGGTGTTTATTGTGCTCCAAGGAGTTGGGGTACAATAATAACACCTCATCCATGCTAAGGCACTACCATGCCTTGCATGAGAATAGGGAGGAAACTGGAGCTTCACCCAGCCAAGGTATTTCATTACAATATTATAAACACACTATCACAAGTTTAGCATGCTGATGTTTGCTTGTTGTACAAATAAAGACAGGTAACAGACACTGTATTTATTCCCTTTTAAACAGCCACCAGAAAACAAGAGCTGGATGAAGCTCTAGTCTCCATGATAGTGAAGGATACCCAGCCTTTCACTATTCTGGATGACGTTGGGTTCAGGACATTTGTGTCTAAGCTGGATCCCAATCATGTTCTCCCTACAAGGCAGGTATGTGTGGGTCCATACATGAAACGAATGACAACATTATTGTATGTCACAATTCAGCAATATACACTGCTAAAAAAAAATAAAGGGAACACTTAAACAACACAATATAACTCCAAGTGAATCAAACTTCTGTGAAATCAAACTGTCCAATTTGTCAATTTCACCTGCAAATGGAATAGACAACAGGTGGAAATTATTGGCAATTAGCAAGACACACTCAATAAAGGAGTGGTTCTGCAGATGGGGACCACAGACCACTTCTCAGTACCTATGCTGTCTGGCTGATGTTTTGGTCAGTTTTGAATGTTGGTGGTGCTTTCACACTCGTGGTAGCATGAGACAGACTCTACAACCCACATAAGTGGCTCAGGTAGTGCAGCTCATCCAGGATGGCACATCAATGCGAGCTGTGGCAAGAAGATTTGCTGCGTCCGTCAGTGTAGTGTCCAGAGGCTGGAGGCGCTACCAGGAGACAGGCCAGTACACCAGGAGACGTGGAGGAGGCCGTAGGAGGGCAACAACCCAGCAGCAGGACCGCTACCTCCGCCTTTGTGCAAGAAGGAACAGGAGGAGCACTGCCAGAGCCCTGCAAAATGACCTCCAGCAGGCCACAAATGTGCATGTGTCTGCACAAACGGTTAAGAACCGACTCCATGAGGATGGTATGAGGGCCCGACGTCCACAGATGGGGGTTGTGCTCACAGCCCAACACCATGCAGGACGCTTGGCATTTGCCAGAGAACACCAGGATTGGCAAATTCGCCACTGGCGCCTTGTGCTCTTCACAGATGAAAGCAGGTTCACACTGAGCACATGTGACAGACGTGACAGAGTCTGGAGGCGCCGTGGAGAGCGATCTCCTGCCTGCAACATCCTTCAGCATGACCGGTTTGGCAGTGGGTCAGTAATGGTGTGGGGTGGCATTTCTTTGGAGGGC
>CAEGAD010027103.1:0-10897 GCA_903067055.1 Poeciliopsis paucimaculata
ATGTTTTGGTTGTTTATTCTATGTTACATGACTTTGTGTTTTTATGTTTGTATGATGTAAAGCACTTTGAAATGCCTTGCTGCTGAAATGTGCTATACAAATAAAATTTGATTGATTGATTGATTGATAAAGTAGTACTGTACATAACAAGAACTTAGCTTGCAGCCACAGTAGAAGGAACTTGCTTCGTTTTATTGTAAAGCTGATGTGACTCAGTCGTGCAACTCCATGTAGGAATGTCAGCAACCCCAAGTTACTGCCAGATAAGTTCAGCTCTCTTATTTGACCACTGGTCATAAATTAAGTGAAAACAGGCAAAAAAAAGTTTTTGTAGGTCAGATTTTCTTGCAATCACTTTTTAGTATTATTATTATTTTCCCTGTACTGACTAGTTTACTCAGTGATTTACCATGTTTGGTGAGCTCATAAGTTCATGTTGTCAAGACCAGTTAGTCTATATTATTTTGATGTGCAGAACAATGTTCATATTTGGGGATATTTTTTTTTTTCTCAATGCAGACCTTTGAAATATAAAATATAAGCAATTTCATCTTAATAATTGTTTAGTAGTTTTATAGTTCTATAACTATCTTTTATGGTTATAACTTTAGACTTTGCACACTTTGACTCATTTTTAGGTAAACCCCATGTGCTGCGACTATACCAAAACTCAGTAATGTTGGGTAAATCGACCAAAGCTGGGATTAAATATTACTTGTTTTTTGTTTTTTTTAACCAAGCAGTTTTTTGCACGTGAGGTCAACATTGCTTACCTCTGCTGCATTTCACATCATGTTTCTTTGTTCATTACGTTCATCTCCTTTGCTCTTTCCACTCATCCGCTATTCAAAGCTCAAGGGAAGCCCTCCTGGGGTCCTCTTATGTAACTACCACCCACTCGCTCTCCTGGATATGTGCATGTGCAAAACACAACGTGAGTGTTAAGGTGGGAGGAGAGTTGATAGCATTGATTTACACAAAATATTACTTTCATCCTTATGGCTGACAGCTAAAAGCTTGATTACTGTCCTCTCAGATGAAAAGTTGGGACAGGCTCATTGTGTTTAACTGGCAGCACATCAAAGCTAAACACAAAGTGATAAAGAAATGGAGTATACCGGTTAAAATGACTTCTGAAATAAGACTTTTAAATTAAGCTTTTACCCCACATATTCAATTCCTATCACATCCTTTTGTCTTGCTGAAACATACCTGGCTTACATTAGGGGAGGTCGCAGCCGGCTCCTGCTCTTAGCATAGGCCACATAGACAGTTTTCTAGAGCACCGGTTCCTGAAGGGAGCGCTGCTGCAACAATTCACAAAAAAGTTGTTGCAGCAATCAAATAAATAGCATTAATGTGCAGTTCTGATTGATGATCTTTTCTGACGCTTTGTATTAAAAATAAAAGTCCAACCCCTTGTGCTTTGTTGTTCCTCATTCTGATGGACCTCCCACCACTGCCAGTCTAATTCCCCCAAAACCTAATTTAAATCTACCTACCATTGTGCAACAACCATTTGATAAGGTGAAGACATTTTTAAAAGGTAAAATTTGCAGTACACCTGGGAGTGAATGCTATGTATGCATTATTCGGAAAATAGTTGGTTGTTGGTAAATGACTGGCTGCCTAATAATGATGCCCTAAGAAACTATATGTGTGCAATATGTTGCAATGTCCTTTATTGAAAATATCCTTAATCTTAAATGAAATGTGGAGCACATCAAGTAGTCTGCTGGGTCTGCATGTTTTATTTTTACCACGCAGTAACAGATCCATCTCATTTACATCTGTCCTGAACAGGTGCACTGATAACATTGCTTCATTTAACTGTCATACAAAAACGTTTAACTGTCTTGTTGCTGAAATGTGCCATTCTTGACTTGACACAATTGATTATGATACATTTTTTAATGTACCAATAAAATTGTTAAACTTCCCTCATGCCCTAATAGGGCTTGAAAGCAGTTTGTTCACAGATTCAGTTTGTATTTTAATAATCTTGCCAAATATTTGATTATCTCCAAAGAACTCGGTTTTCAAAGATAAACACTATTTGCTATTGTAAACAGTATTATAACCTTCTCTTACCAAGCTAAATGTTGCAAAATAAAATGCATTTTTTATTATAAAGTAATTTTCAAAGGCAACCAACAATATTTATTCCAGTTCCTTACATAATATAGTACAAATCAATCAGCTTCTCATAATTAAGCCTTGAATACAAAGAGCAGTTGAACGCCCCAACATTTTGGGTTCAACGGGGGCAAACCACAATCTTGTCTGAGGCACCAAAATGACTAGAGCTGGCTCTGCTGCAGCCTGCGTTGAGGCTAAAAATGCCTTTCCTTCCCCTCTCTTTCCCTTTCCTCTTCTGCCTTCACACAGAGGTTGTCTTAAGCTACCCAGCTTAACGCTATTTACATTTTCATTATTCTACTGCTACCAGGAAGAAATGGCATGAAATCCAGCAGTGTTCAGTACATTAGACAAGCTTCATTCTCACAGCAAGTGGATTTACATAAATAAGGAGGCTGATACATTGCAAAGGGAGAGACAGAGGAGACAACAAAGATGAGGTAAAAAAAAAAGCACAAAAGGAGTGAGAACCTTGAAAATGCTCAGGTGACATAGGCGAGAAAAAGGAATAGAAAGTCTTAAACGAGAGGACATTGCAGCACGTTCTCTAGCTGTTTAAAGTGGGCTCTGAGGGACTGACAGAGGTCCTCTGATCCACTGCATGTAATCAATACAGCTCTGGCTTCCCTCATTACCGGCTTAGATCTCATTGTGCTTACCATAACGTAGAGAACTGGAATCAAGCTGCTCATTGGTATATGTGCGAGTGGATGGTAAGCTCATTGCTTCTTTAATTTTTCTGTTCCCTCTCATTTTTTCTACACAGATTTATATCTTTGGCGTTTAATATTACAAAAGTGACATTTTACACCACCTGCCATAATTTCGTTGTCTTTCATTTCAAAGGCATTTGCAATAGTAGCAAATCTGTATCATAATAAGGCATGATGCAACAATAGTATCTCAGATGTAACAGGATGTGCACCTTCCAACAGGCTCTGCTTTTGTCTGATCAGCATGTGGAATTATTTTCCCAAAAGTTATGGAGGTTTTGTACTTGTTCTGGTCACCATTGTTTATGCTCTGGTAACATTTTAAACTGATTTCTTTCTTGTGATTGAATAAAAATGCCGACCTTAATTACCCCAGTGATTTAGATGCTTTTTGGCTTTTTTTGTGACGTCCTTGATAAGTTGTCCAAGGTTTCACCCATAAAACTTGCTAAGCCCAGTGGATGGGCGCTCGGCAGGCATTCATTCAGCGCTCCCCTGTGTTTTTGAGTTAAAAACATGTTAGAGTGGAAATTTGAAAGTATCACTTGACATTCATGTGGTATTGAAAGACTGGAAGATTAATACCTGAAAACCCACTATAAAGTCTTAAAAAATGCAAACATTTTAAAAAGTCTTAAATAAACAAGCACAAGTAAAGCGTGGTGGCCCGCCAGGCTTATAATACACTGGGGGAAACCCTGTTGTCTGTATAATGTTGGAAGTGTGGCCACTCCTGGGAAGATTCACTACAGTTCCATGTTTTCTCCGTTTGTGCTTCAGTGGAATCCCAAAGCCTTAAAAATGAACATTTTCATCTGATGTCACTAACTCTGTTTCCTATCTGTTCTTGAATTTCTTTAAAGTGAATAATGTTTTGTGAATTTTCTAGCCAGCTTCATCCTGTCAGTCATAGTTTGTGCAGTTGATTTTCCAATTCCACAGGTCAGTAATCAGGAATGGATGCAGCTTGCACTTAAACTAAACTTTTTCACATAATGTATTGCCATTTCCTTAAGTGGCTGTGGAAAAGAAAAAAAAGTAGCAGTTGGCTTTTAATGTTCTAGTCCCAATTAAGACCTATCCTTTTTGACAAGTTAATGGTGAAAAAAGTTGAATACTTACATTCATGTGGAATGTTAGTTTATTTCCTTCATAATTTAGCTTCTTAAAGCTCCCCATTTTTTGTCAAGTCATAAGTGTTGGAAGTTTTTTCTCCATGTTGTGTAACCAGTCTAATCTAACATTCATATTGCACATTAACCAAGATTAACCTCAACACAAATGGGTTTGCATCAGAAAACAAAAACTAGCAAAATAAGTGTTGTGACATTAATAGCCCTTTCTCCGATTTGAGAAAATCTTTGCTATTCCAGCTCATAACCTCTGATTTTAGATGTGTCAAGGCAAATTAGTGTTGTAGCCTTAAGAGGAAAAAACCCACAACGAAGTGCAGTAAAATGCATATGAACTAACAAATTATTTTGTCAAGGTTTGTTTATCTACCTCATGTAATCAGTACTTTGCAGCAATCATTCTTGAGCCAAGGATTTTTTTATTTTGTATTTTGTTGATTTTAGAGGACTCTGTTTCCCTATTACATATACAATACTAAATTATTCTCCAATATTCTTACACAGCTGATTAGGTGAAGTCGGCATGTTAGCTTGCTAAGATTATTTTACAAATAGATCAGACTTGGGGATGTTTAAGCTAAGAAATAAAACGGTAAGCAATTTCTCTATTCTTTATCTGCAGCTTAAAGTGAGGCAAATAATTTTCTGTGTTGCCCTCTATCCGTTTCTCTTCTCATTCAGTTTAGTCTGTGTTGGATCTTCTCTGACATAACTTTTGGTTGTATAGATCCTGCCACAACTAACAGTGCTGAAAACTTTCCATCTGTTCAAATGTCAGAAGTAGAAGCAGTGCAAAAAATGGATTACACTGTCATGTCTGTTTTCGTGACTTGAACACCTTTTGACCTATTTATTTCTTTCATATGTGTGATGGATTGCAGTGCATTCTTTAGATTAATAAGAAAACTTACTAGTAGCCAAGGATTGTCTAATTTCTTTTACGTGAGAAATACTGACACATTTTTCACAAATGTAGAAATGTTTGTTCTTAAACTAGTAAGAGTTCCTTTTTTGCGTGTATTTCTTTTTGATTTCCTTTCATTTCCTTGGAATGCTAATGACAGATTGGCTTTAGAAGATTCTTAAGATCAACATTTGTCCTTGGCCAATTACGGCCACGGATTTCCCTCTTTCAGTCCTTTTTGAGTACACTTTTTGCAACCACTTTGACCTCGGGACCTTCTCTTCAAAACAGGAAGAAAGGCTCAACAAGAAAAGGAAAGAGTTCTCTTTGGCCTCAGTCTCTTCAGTAAAATTTTCCCAGGAATTTCCCATTTAAAATCCTTCTGAGAAACTTCTTGTGTGCTGGATGAATTCATTACCTGTAAGCTTGGGGTTCTCTCAGCAGCCCAAAGTGAACTTGAAGAAAACTGTTAAAAAGAAAGAGGCTCAGTAAGCTTTCCGAGACCATTTTCTAAGAGCGTGTGTAACCTTTTTTTTTTCTACAGAGCACATGCTTTCTATCAGTGTAATGACAGACCTGTAATACAACAATAAATTTGGTTGCGTACCATGATATATAAATCATATTTATGGAATTACATTTTTTTAGTTATCTTGCAAAACAGGATGGTGCTCTGGTCTTTGACAGATTAAAATTTTCTTCTTGAATGTAGACTAATGTGCCTGACTGAAAAAGTTCAAATTTGTCTCATCAATTGAAAATTGATGTTCTTCCAGAAACGTTGGGGCTTGTCAACATTTACTTTTGAAGTTCGCTCCATTTCTCTTTTGTATTTTCTTAGCTCTTAGCCTGATGCAGAACGGGATTTGTTTATCTTGACCTTTTAGAGCTGCTCGAATTTTTGCATTTTAGTGCTGGAGGGTTTCTGCCTTGTACTTTAAGCTATTTTTTGTTAAATGCCTCGAGACATTTAGTGTGAATTGGTAAATGTAAATAAGCTGAATTGATTTTAATTAATTTATCTACTCTATTACACATATGCAGACAATTTTAATTATTAAACACTGTTCCACTGAAATGTGATGAAACCAAGAAATTGGTTTGCATCTTTAGTTTTGTGTGTTACTACTTGCACAAATACACTCACCAGTCTTTATTATAGATACAGCTGTTCAGCTGTTTGTAAGCATAAATGGCTAACCCATCAATCCAAGGACATCAGCTCAATGCAGCTACGCGATGTAAAACTGATTTGCTGAACTTAACATCAAATTGGGGAAAGAAATCAATTTCCCAATACATCTCAAGAATGAACATTGTGAAAATGTTCAATATCTTTTCTAACTCATTTTATAGTAAGTGAAACTCAGTTGTTACACGAAGAGTGGAATATTTTGAGCCTTTATTGTGTTTTGTAATGGATATGACTTACAGATTATGAAATTCAAAAATTCAATATCTTAGAAAATCAGAATATGACAAGGGATTAATCTAGAAAAAGGATGTTTGAAACAGCATTTTCAGGATTCAGAAACAGTTCCTCTATGCTCAATACTTGGTTGTTGCTCCTTCCACATTTATTACTGCATCAGTGCAGTGTGGATAGAGGCAATAAACTTGTTTCTGTTGCGGTGATTGGAAGCCCAGGTTGCTTTGATAAAAACCTTCAGATCATCTGCATTGTTTGTTTCGGTGTCTCTCTTCCTGTTGACAATGTCGCATAGATTATTTACTAGGTTTGAGACAGAACCATACAGTACAGTTCATAATCATCAAGATATCAAGATAACAAGAAATACTTGAAATTTTACAATTTGTGTCATGTATTTAAATAGTACACAAGCGTTGCTTTCTGAAATGAGTCACAAAACTTACTGAACTTTTTTATGATATAACATTTTTTTCAGGCGTATTTGTAAATCACATTAATGGTTGTTGGTATCAGAGGCTGTTCAGCTGTTGTTGAAACCATGATTTGCTGGATTTTTTCCAAATAACCATCTCTTGAGTTTCCAAAGACAGAATGATCTAAAAAAGTAGAAAAGTGTTGGGGAGGACAACAATACCGTGTTTATATCAGAGCAGAAGAAACTAAATTATAGAAAGCCAACAGTAGCTTAAGTACCAGTCATTATAACCATGGTATGCAACATACCGTCAATGGTTGTGCGACTTTTAAAACCTTGTAAAATCACCAGGATGCAAACTGTCCTGACAATTAGTTCACTGTACACAAATGACCTCAACAGTCGCCAAATCCAATATATGAATCTTAAAGACCTTCGCTGAGAAGCGGTGAAATAAGAAATTTGCCTCTTGCAGCCAAAACATTGGCAGCAAATGTAGAATGCCATAATGTCAGATTAGATTAAAATATTAAAGGAATGTTGAATCCACAGAGTGTCATGAAGATTTAATGATGTTCTTAGGGCAGAATAGGGTCAAATCCATTAGTAGTAGCTAATAAAGTGACATTTGACAGTAGAAATGCTGCCTGCCTAAAGTCTCAATGTCTATAGCTGTAGATGTGTATATTTTTACGTCTTGTGACTCTGAATTAGATGATGGGAAATGTACATTGCCGCGAATGAGCTTGGCCGTAGTGTGACACAAATCCCTGTCTGATGAAAGGTACACACCATGTGAACACAAATAGGAGGCAGATCATTGCGTACACAAAAGCTGAGTACTTTACACAAGCTGTGCATCCACTCAGCTCTGTTTGATTAGGATGGTCAAAGGTATCCCTCCTTACCCATTAGAAGATTGCGATGAGAGTCTTGAGTGTGAAATTAAAATTTAATGCTGCCCAAATAATTCTGTTACAATTGTAGGTTTTGGCTTTGAAATAAAACACCACATCGGGTCAGAGCAATCAAATCAACTGCAAATAAAGCTCAGCAATTAGCTTTGTGTAATTATGAGTTAATGTTTGCGTGATGTAGAGGGTATTTGCTTGGTGCTGCTTTTCACCCACACATATTCAGTGCAGAAAATATAAATGCATTAACAGATTATTCTTTTTAAAGATACTTTTTATCAACGCCTTCTAAGCTCACCTATATTTTCATTGTTTGAGAGAAAGACAGGCAGAAGTGAATGGGTGTAAAAGCAATGTTTAACGTCGGAGGTGAAAGTATGAAGGACACCTCTCTACAGATGCACATCACGACTTCCAAAGAGCCCTTATATCCCTGATCATGTATTCAGTTCACTTTTTTTTATCCCACTCCATGCCCTGCTCTCACCATCAATAATTTAACCCAGAGGTTTCAGTCAAATTAGCTGAATTATTTTGAAGTAGCCCAACGCCTGCTTTTCACTAATGGAAGGGTGCTTTTGGGCAGATGTTTTATTGAAAAGGAGGAGGTTTTAATTCACTTTAAATTTTTGATAAGTAGTGTTATACTTGGATTATGGGCAAACTGGTTTCCCCCGGCCTAATGGACAGGGAGCGGATGGCGGTGTCTTGTTGGAGCAACTTCACAGCCAACACCAAATGCTCTGGGGTTTAAGTACATCCCTTATTTCCCACAGAATAGGAAATTTCTGTTTCTGTAAGATTGAAAGAGACAGTAATGACCATAATTGCATGACAGGGCCCATTCACATCCACAATTCAATACCCTACTTGCTGCATCTGCGCCTCTCTTGAGAATACAGACTTTCATTCAGCAACACACTTCTTTTTTTTCTTTTTTTGTTTAAACACTGTAAAGAGGCTTTTAAAAATTGCACTTTGCTTGTCCCCTGTGCAGAAGTAACTTGACACAGTGACTGAATACACACCAACCTTACACTTTCCATCATTTTTCTAGCTTTGAGCATTTTTGCACACCATTCCCAACGATACCTCGTGGTCTTTTCTTTCCCCGTAATGCTCGCTTTAACACCAAGTCCTCCCACCATCAGCCTGTCGCATATGAACGATCCCGCGTGCCTCATTGGCATGGCATGACAGAGCAAGGCGCAGCTGTTGCTGGAGAGAGCAAATTTGGGCTCAGGTCCAGCCTTGCCAGCAGCTGGATTAGCAGTGTGGCCATTAGCATCTGAACTCCTGTAATAGGACAATATGACACAGATTATGCCTTCTGAGGAGCTGACAGCAAGACAGGGGGATGCTGGGAATTGGGGTAAATTCAAACCTGGTAGGCAGACAGTTTAAAAAAGAAATATGTGGGTGGGGTGTGGGATTATTTGATGATGAACAGAGGAAAGAAGTTAATAAGCTGAAATTGCAGAGTGGATAAAAAAAAGACCAAACAAAGTGAGAGTAAAAATAGGATGATCCACACAAAGGAAAAATCTCTAATTAATGCAATTAAAGAATGCATATATTAAGGAAATGTAGTGTTTTATGATGAACTATTGATTTAAAAAAAAAAAAAACAATTGTTAATGGATAGACTTTACAATTTGTTTCGAATAGTCTTTGATGTTGAATGTTTATCTGCATTAGAGCATCCTTTCTCATCAAAGCTGCCAGTTGTAATTATTAGTCTCACAAAGGGCTTAGTTCATTAAATGTCTTTAAGAAAAATAAGATTTAATAACATTTTTTGGATACCAATCTGTTTCTGCTGAAAAAAGTGTCATACATTGCAATGTTAAGGTAAAAAAAAACACCTTTTCATTTGACTTTGATGTGGCAATTAGACTTAATGAAAAATTATCCATGCTTCGTAAATAGGTGGATCTCAACAGAATTGACTACAATTATTGTTTTACTCTTTGGAAAATTCAGGTGTACTTAAATTCTGTCTGGAAATTCAGAAACATATATATCCATAAGACAAATAAAAGAAAAAAATATTTGTAGAAAATGAATTTTAACTAACTGTAAATTATGAGTACTGTATAGTATACGTGCTCAATAATTGGTTGGAGCTTGTTTACATGAATTTCCATGTCAATGTAGCATGGCTGAGGTTTAATAGAAACCGAGGCTACTATTAGCCTTCAGTTCATCTGATCTGCTGTCTCTCATGTTCCGCTTGACAAAATACTAAATTTATTATTCATGGGGGTTTTGGTCACAGAGAGTTTTTGGGCCAAAAAGCACAGTAATTAAAGCAAGCATGATGGCAGGTATCAAGTTCTGCTGGGAAAATAACATCATTGTACAAAAAGCTTAAGAGCAATGAAGTGCTCTAAAATCCCCTGGTAGATGGCTACTCGAATTTTAGATTTGATACATCCAAGTGGATCAGCAACATCAGATAAGGCACCCCAAATCCTCCTTGAATGTCAAAACTAGCTGGACCTCAGGATCGCTGCTTTGCCTCTCATCACTTCCTCTACATTGGGACCTTGGTTTCCAAATGAAATGCTAAATTTACTTTCCTCTGAATTGAGGACTTTGAACCATCGAGCATCTTTCTCCTGATCCCAGGTAAGATGCTTCTTATTGGGGGAAGGTTAAGTTAATGAACACGATGACAGTTCCAGGGCACATCAGTGTGGCTCTCAAAGGACATACACGTACATCCACACCTTTCGGTAATTAACGCTTTGCAATTATGTGAAGCTTTGTTATTTATGCTGCTAGAACAGATTTTCTTTCAACTCATGATCATTGCAACCCACAATCATTAAAATGAACAAAAATAATTGCTTGAACCGCACCACTCTATAGGTAATGGTTCGACATAATGTGTGTGTTTTGCTATTTTAATTGAGTTGCTGACATGAATTAGATACAGAAATTAATTAACTTTTTGATGTTTTAATTTATGTGTAACTGTAATTTATTATTAAGTAATTTGTTTTATTTTCTACTCTGTAATAAAACATAGATTGTTAGTTTAGTTAAATTTAGTAGTTGGGCTATCTTGGTCCAAACCTGGACTAGATATTGTTGAACTAGAGGAATAAAATTTACTTGGCTCGTTGATTTTCCTCTAATTTTCCCGGATCCAGGGAACTCCGCATGCACAGTGGAAATCAGAGAGAACAACCATTCACCATCCATTCGACATAACTTCAGACATATCTAGAGTTTAATTCAG
>CAEGAD010027104.1:0-22786 GCA_903067055.1 Poeciliopsis paucimaculata
TGCAGTTGGCTTCAAGGGTGGTTTTCCACAGCCTCATCGAGTTTGCAATGAAGGCTCTCAGAGTCCTGTTGATGTTATACATCCCTAGCAACACCATAACAGAAACCAATATATATATATATATATATATATATATATATATTTAAAGAGATGTTACAATCAGTTTCTTTACTGTGTAGCCTTTTTACTCTCACTTTGGTCATTTAAGAGACGGCTACTTTTACTTTAGTAAACATATTATTGAAGTAGTGCTACTGTACTGAGTACATTGTTTGGATACTCAGCCCACCTCTGCTTCCTACTTTACAAGTTTGACCGTTTTATTCTGGCTGGCTTGCGAGGGGGGAGCTCAAAATAAACGTCATGTTCTTTAAGCATCTAAGTGAAATGCACATGTTGCAAATGAGATGTGTGAAAGACAGCTGATAAGAAACAATTAAGAGTTGAGTCTTCAGTAAAAACACTCCAATCGAATCGTAGCTGCTCTTTCTATCGCTGCTGCTGCAACGTGGGGTTTCCCAGCGCCGACTGCAGGGTTTACCGCGCCCATCTCATCGGTCGATGGCTGCTTGAGAGTCATACTACGGACAGGGCAGGTGTTGGGTTTTTGCAAAGGTGAGAGTCTAGGCTCCCTTGTTGGTGAGGAATAGTGACTTTTAAAATTAGCTGGGTTGACTGAGTGCACTGTCATCCACACAAGGCTTGTGGGTGTGATTTCCCCCACCCCCTCCCCTCTCCGCCTGGTTGTCAAGCTCCCCAGCCGTAGCCTGCGTTCGGGAAGGGCTGCTCCTCAGAAATCTACGCTAGCTGGCTTAGCTAGTTAGAAAGCTAGCACTGTGCTGTTCGTTGATGCGTGGATCGGAGGAATACGCCGTCTTGGTTTCCAGTCAATGCCAAAACGCAAAAACAGGCGCAGATTGAATCAGGTAAGGCAAAATCCAACTATTATATTGCGTTATCGCAATTTAACAATTAAATGTTAATCCCATTGGCTGGTGAATTGTGGTATAATCGAACTGCCCGGGGGTGGGGTAGCAGCAGCTAGCCTCTTAGCAATCAGTTAGCATCGGTTTGCTAACGATAAGCTTATTTTATAATGAGCGTTTGCATGAGTGTCTGTGGTAAAAGGGTGGGGGTTAATCTCGGAACTTTGTGTCAGGAGCGGGTGGGTAGATGGTGGCAACCATTTGTGTGTATTACATCCAGGCAATTACGAAACATTAACTACTCTTAATGTCGCCGAAAGGTTCTAGGATTCGTTAAAGCAGCGTTCTTGTTAGCCTTTCCAAACTGCTGTCGGTGAAGGCAATAATGGCCCAGGCAGAGGAGGTGCTTCTTGGCCTAAAATACGAGTCTCAAAGCTACAAAGTCGCCTGAAAATTACAAAAAAAGATTTTAAAAATAACACTAAGAAACATTGCACGTTGTATATGTTGCATGCAAAGTGTAATAATGTTGTAATCTTAAATGTAAAGATGTTGCTGAGGATTCAGGCTGACACATAGGGTTGGGCTGAATCAAACGTCCTGTAAACAAATTTGCTATCAGATGTTTGAAAATGACAATAATAACTAATCTACTAACATGGCTTAATTCTGTACCTTAGCAGCATTGGCTTTCTTTAATTATGCTTATAAAAAGTCAACAGTTTAGGATAGAAGGAACATTAATGTGGGCGCGTTAACACCCTGTTTTTGGAAGCCAATACGTTAGCTTCCTTCGGCCCCAGAGGTGCACCGCCTTTCCTTGGAAACCATCTAAATTTCTACAACATATAATGGCAAATTTTGTTTACTTTTTTGGAGGGGTGGGGGAAATAAAACACCCCGAGTGTGTTAATTACATTTATCTCACTCTGGCGATACAGGCCACCGCCGCCCGACCTTGCTGGGGGTTTTTTTCTCTTTTTTTTTTTTTTTTTTATTTTTTTTTTTTTTAACCTAGACTCTTGGGTTTTACTACAAGATTAAACAACCCCGTAAATATTCTGATACGGTGCAATTAAATTAGCCGGGGCCTGTAGCGTTTAAAGAGATTGGCGGTGTCCGAGTAAGTGGATTTCTCTGGGACGGTAAACAAGACACTTTCTGGGTTTATCCGGTGTTGGCTTAAAAGCTAACTACATAGCACTCCGTGTAATTGCGGAAGATCAGCGGAGTCCTCCCTGAAAGCGGCTGTGGTTTCGTTATTTTGCATTAGACGATGTAGCCGTTCGGTTTCAGTGGCGTAAATTTAATAGAAACTTGAGGTTAGACTACATTTCCGGTAAGTCGTTGTTGACGCTTTAGTGAAATATAGGAATCTGAGCGTTTATGTGAGTTTTTTTTTTTTTTTTTTTTTTCCCGAATATGAGCGTTGCCCTGCCTGTAGGCCTACACCGACAATCTGTTAGCAAAGCTAACTAGCAGACAGCGGTCTGCAAGATGGCGTTTAGCTGCATCTTCTCACATTTTCTTTAGTGGATAGTATATTATCAACACAAAGTGTGTTGTTTACTAAATGCATATATTTGATTGGACTTTGACACCAGCAATCTGATTCGTAGCCTCTTGACGCAATACTATGCGGAATTACTGGAATGTTCTCACCTTACAAACAACACGATCAACAAACTAACTGAACAGCTGTCAGAGAGGCATTCAAATACAATGCAAAGTATTTGATTTGTTTGTAACTGTGTT
Source organism: Poeciliopsis paucimaculata (assembly GCA_903067055.1). NCBI lineage: Eukaryota > Metazoa > Chordata > Actinopteri > Cyprinodontiformes > Poeciliidae > Poeciliopsis > Poeciliopsis paucimaculata. Next base: position 2,682 of record CAEGAD010027104.1, read on the forward strand.
GAAGGCAAATCACAGTGCTTACACAGAACTTCTTCCTTAGCTGTTTGCACACTGAATACATTGTTGGCTCAACATGCACACTGCAAACACTAAGAGATTACCTGCCAGGTTTGTTAATGCAGTTTATTTTACAGCTGCCTGTTAAATATTGCATAATTTCTGTTAACCTTTAATGTCCAAACTCATTGTTTAAATTTTTGTATTAAGTTCATGTATATAATTCTTTAATAATGCACATTCCCCCCTCTCTTTGTACAAGAACTAAAAAAACATTTCTGTTTCAGGACAGTGACTTTAATGGCAGCCATTAATCTAGGCACTTTTTCAAACAGAGTGCCTGGATTTTTTTTTTTTTTTTATGTGTTTATGAAAGAATTAAGATTAAACTCATCCTTTTATTAAGCTGAAAACATATTTCTAATGCCTGGACTAGCTTTGCTACTATTTCTGTTAGCAGACATGGATTGGATTAGGGACTCATTGACTGAGGATTTCAGCTTTTAGGATTATGGAGTTGCTCAGTGATATTGCTGGTTATGGCCTTTTCCATGATCCAGCTTTAGATCTGTAAAACATTGCATTATCAGAATTCGGCTGTCTTTAGTAAAGAGATGTGCCCCTCTTTCCTCTAAGTTGGTTAAACTCGCAGCTTCACTTTCAGCAATCGCAAACAAACACATCTCTTTAAGCCTTGCAGGACTTGGAAACAGCTAGTGAGCTGCCACTCCAGGCTGTTTGCTACTGCTCATTGTTTATCAGGCAGTCAGCTGACCCTGATCAGGCGCTTGGAAAGGAGAAGTGATGTGAGAGAGGAACTCCGTAACTGTAGGCATCCACAGATCTTAATGGGAAATGTGCAGCTATTTCTGTTCTCAACGTGGAATATGTAAAATTTGGTTACGGCACAAAGGTGTTGCACATCAAAGTTCAAGTTGTGAATGCAAATTACATCTAAGTTAGAAAGAAATCTAAATAATTAAATGAAATTTGTAGGGGAAAAAATGGCTGTAACACTTTAACGGGTACTGAAAGTGATTCGGACTGCTGCAGAAAAAGTTAGTATCACATCTGAGACCAAAGTAATGTGGTTTTGAAACCTAAATTAAACAATATTCTCCAGATGCTTTCAGGCGCCTCAGATAAAACTGGAAATAGAAGGGTTTTGTTGTTGTTTCTATAGGCAATGTTCAATAATAAAAATATTCTATATTAGATTTAAAACCACAAAAACTAATCAAACATATATATATATATATATATATGTATATAAAAGCAAATTAATTGAAAAAATATGAATTACTGTCAAAGTAGACATAAATAATTCACAAAAGATTAGGGCTACATAATATTTTATGTATAAAATATGGAACTGTGTTAATAATAATGTTGAGCATATATAATTGTGATTATAGATTTGTACATAGCAAGCTTAACAATGTTACAGTTACACTAGTGGCAATATTACAAATTAGACTTCAATAAACAGAATTATCTGAAAATTGATCAAATCAAAAAAAGTGCAAAGCGGTTAAATCTGAGTTTAGATATTAACTTTAAATTCTATTGTGATGAAGATTGCATTCTCCTGTCTCTGGATGTAACTAAATAGTAACTATATCCCATGACACGTTTTATTACAAGATTAATGAGCATAAGAGGATCATCTTTGTTAGAAAGGTCAACCAATCAGCAAATCTGAAAGATGATGTAGACGGGTAGAGAAGATTGTCAAACAAGTCCTGCAACCGCCAGTGACATTAGTGTACTGACTGAAAGACACCAGGTAAGGGAACTGAGAAGCAAACTCCAAGCTATTTACTGCTTATCTCACGCTGTCGTTATTTATAGTTTGTCTTGGGTGTGGTCATTAGTGAAGCTTTAATTGTTTTATATTTAGCTACTGGATAGAATTTAATTTATACTTAAAGCTCATGTCAGGAGTATCTTTTTAAAGGTTTTGCTTAATGTCTATAGAAGTCTAGCTTGCAGAAGAAATTTAAAAAAAAAAAAAAAAGTAAATGTACTCCCTTTCACCCATAGATTTTAATGTTTTCCACTGTCAGAAAATCCTTCAACTCTGGCAGAGGGCCACGAATGATAGTTTTAAATATTAATAATCACAAACAATGGCATGTAATTATGTGTTCCCAGTTGTAGTTGGATTAATACAAAGCTGTATTAAATTATAAATCCAACCTTTAAGTAACTTAAATAAAAATACTAATAAAAAATACTGTTAGGGATTTGCTATTTTTAAAGTTTTTGTCATACAGTTTAATGAGCTGTTGCATAAGAATCGTCTTAAACTAAATACTTTTGTTTTGTAAGCCAATTAATCTAATTGCGTTCTAAACTTCTGATAAACAAGACATTAGATGGTTTAGTACGAGTATAAAAACTAGTTCTATGGCTTGAATTGAATATATTTACTTTATTAGATGGACATTTAGACGTCCTCTTGGTGCTGTATTAATATAAGTGGCTTATTGATCACTTGGCAAAAATTCTGACTATCCCAGGGATTGAGGTCAACAGGATAATGACTGCTTTTCGGATCACAGGAAAGTCATGCCTTAACAGGATTTGTCTGCTGATCTGAATTGTGTGTCAGGACACATCGACATTGCAGCAGAATTATAAGGTTGAACAGGGAGCTGTATGTTGCTAATTTTATTCTATCTGCTGGTTAAAATTTTGGGCCATTACCATTTTGCATTTTAGATTTCTAAAGTAACTTTAAAAATAATGTTGCTGTTACTCTTAAAAATAAAAGATTGACCGTATATGTTTACCTTTTTCTCTTCCCTTTTTTTTGTTGTTGTCCGTTTTAAGAAAAACAAGTGCCCCGGCAGTTGGAGTAAGGTAATTAAAAAAGCACGATAAGATGAGTGAACTGGACCAGTTACGCCAAGAGGCAGAGCAGCTCAAAAATCAGATAAGAGTAAGTAACCAAATTCAATTGTCCACTTAGAAGTTGGCACATGTGACGTGTACAAATGTAAATGTGCTAAAGAGCTAAATTCTCTTTTTTCCAGGATGCTAGAAAAGCATGTGCAGATGCCACACTATCACAGGTAATGTCTGACGGAGTGCTATTCTCAGAAAGATTCACTGTGAATACAGTAGAATTCTGAGCCTACCAAAAGTCTGTAATGTTTTTTTCAGATTACAGCTAATGTCGAAGCCGTTGGCCGAATCCAGATGCGTACAAGACGAACGCTGCGGGGTCATTTGGCCAAAATCTATGCCATGCACTGGGGGACAGACTCCAGGTACGTCGACGTTATTTTCTAAACACGGACTTTTAGCTGAAATAATTTTCCAGCTGTCTAATGTTGTTCCTGCTCCTGTTTTTAGGCTTTTGGTCAGCGCCTCTCAAGATGGAAAACTCATTATTTGGGATAGCTATACCACAAACAAGGTGAGTTTTATTTAAGGACACAGTGAAAATTTAATGTGCAGCACTATGGATGGACAAATCAGTGATTTCTCTTTTTGCACAATTGATTTTTTTATTCCATAAATAAACATGTTCCTCTTTCAGAAGAAAAAAAAATTGTTTATTGGTGGTTCTTTGAAAGGATCCAAGTAAAAACAAAATTATACCGCAACACCCTTTTTTTATGTGCTGAAGCCGAGACTTTAGTTCTTAAAACAGAACTGATGAGTTGGGTTTTAATTTCTGTTCTTTTTATTACATTAAAATGCTTTATGTAAACTCACAGCAAATGGTTTTTTTTATGTATAATAAAATATTAGTTCTTCTGGTGTACGGATACACCAGTCTTCTCTAATCTGTACACTTTAAGCACAAAAAAGTGAGTTATTTATTAAAGGTGCAACAAGCAGTTTTGTTGCTGATGCCAAGTTTTGATCTGCTACTTTAAATTTATGTCTATGCCAGGTTTTTAAAGAACTGTATTACAAGAACATGCTAGCACAGCATTTAGAGTATATTTCTTAGCCTTCATGCTGATAGAAGTAATTAATTATTCACAATAGGCGGAAAAACAATGATTGTGAGATAGCAGTTGCTGTAAAAAAGAAAGGGGAAAAAAATTGTCATTTTAAAACAAAAGGCAGCAGGCTTGACAGTTTTAGTGTTTGCGTTAATGATTAGTATGGCCGTCATTATTAAAACTCCAGTAACTGTGAGGATTTCCGGAAGATGTTGCATCCTTACCAAAGCTCTTTTGGTAAGGAAAAAGCTGCAAATATTTCCAAACAGGTTGAAAGCTTAAATTCTTAACCATAGAATGACTTTCTGGCACTTTATTCAACCTTCCTGTTGTCTGCTTTAAGTTTTGGTCTCTCAGCCTGATTTAACCACAGACATATCACCTACAAGTCTTTGCTTTCGAGCATCACTTAGTCAGAGGCTTTGAATTTAAGTAACAGCCTCCAAATGGAAGGCTGTTATGAGTCACCTGATAGTTTATAGAGGATTTTAAGTCTGTGACTGGTCAGTACCAATCAAGGTCAAATCTCTGCCCAGTACCCTTTTAAGTTTTTTCTGGCACTAGTGACTTTTATTTGCGGCAGATTAGACAGGAAATGGGTAGAGTAGGCATGCAGCAAAGCATGTCAACCCTACCCATATACAAGATGGGAAAGATGGGTTTCTTTGGGAAGGAAAAGAAACCCATCTTTCCCATCTTGTATATCTTAATATCGTCAGAGGTTATAAAATCTCATTTCAAGTTTTTTGTTTCTTTTTTAGAGTTGGTTTTCAGTAATTACTGCATTATAAAAGTGAAGTCACATTTTGTTGGAAAAACTTTAGCAGTACTGAGATTTGTTCAGTTCTGCATGTGTTTACTAGCATTCCTTTTGTTTATAGTTAAACAAGCTGCTCATCTGTTTAAATTTCTATCTTTTCCGCCATCAAAAACAGAAAATTCTTGCTTCAAACTAGCATTTTCTCTGAATTAACAGTTTTCTGTGTGTGTTGCTGTGTTCTGCAGGTTCATGCCATTCCACTTCGATCTTCCTGGGTCATGACTTGTGCATATGCACCTTCAGGAAACTATGTGGCCTGTGGTGGCTTAGACAACATCTGCTCCATTTACAACCTGAAAACACGTGAGGGGAATGTACGTGTGAGCCGTGAGCTCGCAGGACATACAGGTATAGGATACTTCACAAATACAGGGTATTTGTGTACAAGTATAAGTTTACATAAAACTACATTGGATTTTAGAGTAATTTATCAAATTTATCTGCTGGTTATTTGACTGTTAGGATACCTGTCCTGCTGTCGCTTTCTTGACGACAACCAGATTGTTACAAGCTCTGGAGATACCACTTGGTAAGTTAAAAAAAATAGACAAATTAGGAGTTTCTAGCTAAGTATTTTTCTATGAAGGGAACAGTCTGACTGTCTTGTTATTTTTCACAGTGCACTTTGGGACATTGAGACAGGCCAGCAGACAACCACATTTGCTGGACACACAGGTGATGTCATGAGCCTGTCTCTTAGCCCCGACACTCGGTCATTCGTCTCTGGTGCTTGCGATGCCTCTGCTAAACTCTGGGATGTTCGAGAGGGGATGTGCAGGCAGACTTTCACTGGCCATGAGTCTGACATTAATGCTATCTGTGTAAGCCGTTTAAGCTCTGCTTCACTTTTTAAATGCACATTCCTAATGTGGCCAAGTTATGTACCACTGTTGTGCTTTAATTGCATTTGTATTTTTCAGTTCTTCCCTAATGGCAATGCCTTTGCCACGGGCTCTGATGATGCCACCTGCAGGCTGTTTGATCTGCGAGCTGATCAAGAGCTGATGATCTACTCTCACGACAACATCATATGTGGCATTACCTCTGTTGCATTCTCCAAGAGCGGCCGCCTTCTTCTGGCAGGATATGATGACTTCAACTGTAATGTGTGGGACACACTAAAAGCTGACCGTGCTGGTAAGTGACTGGGCAATGTCTTAAACAGATTTGTCTCAAATAGACTCTTTTATTGCATTAAATTTTGTACAAAAATGGTGTCAGATCACTTTTCCGTCGCTTATCAGTAAACCAGCCGTGGTAGAGTGGGTGAAGTTTTTACCTTGAAAGCTAAAGATGGATGGTGTATTTAAAATCGGATTAGTAGCAGGATCATGTGTGCAACAAAAATCTTCAGAGGGAATATGCTGGTTAACAGCTGGAACATTTGGTTTGAAACCTAAACATTTGTAATGATTAGAATTAATATTCTGCATTAATCAGCAGCCATCTTAATGGCAGTAAGATGAAGTTCTCCCTTTGTCAGTAGGCTGGCTAACAGTATGAACAGTGGTTCTCACGCTTCATTCAAAGGCTTGCACTACCTTAGCAGTTGCTTCAGATACCTGTTGATCACCTATTCATTAAGTTGTGGGAGTGGCAGCTGGGAAATGGCTAAAACATGCAGAAGAAACCAGGAATTACAGCTGTAAAACAATAGTTTCTTTAAAGCATCTTAACGTCACAGGAAGTTTCTAGACAAGTGAATTTTTTTTTTTACCATTCATTTTTCCTGAGGCCTCTTAAAGTCTCAGAAAAATACTTAAATTACTTAATTTCAATTTTAAACTTTAAAAGGTCAAAAATACTTTCAGATTTTAAACACTAAGGTTTAGTTGTGTGTTAAAAGTTCTGCTCTTGAAGTAGACTTATTGTACTTTCTGTCCACTATCAGTAATTTAAATGTAGTTCTGCTGGAGTTGTATGACTGACAAGAAGTTTGTCTTAAAGAAATTCAGATATTTGCTGAAGTTTTGAGCTGAGAATAAAGTCAAACTCCCAAAGTGATTACATTTGACCTGTTAGTGTGGCACCACATTGTTTTGTCAGACCTGACAACTGATGGATCTTTTTTTTTTTTCTTCTTTTTTTTTTCTTTAAAGGTGTGTTGGCTGGACATGACAACCGCGTTAGCTGCCTGGGAGTTACTGATGATGGCATGGCAGTTGCAACAGGATCCTGGGACAGTTTTCTGAAGATCTGGAATTGAAGCCTGAAGGTTCTTTTTGTCGTATTTGCATTAAAGGTAGAGATGCACCGATCAGAATTTTGTAGCTAACTTTCTATTTCTGCTTTTTGTTAAGCTTTGACCTGCCAATACTAACTTCATCAGATTCTAGTTTTACTTTAGGAACATTATTTTCACTACCTTCTGCCAGCCTTCCTTTATTGTGCGGACATTAGTTTTTTATGATAGCCGAAATGTCATGTTTGCTATTAACATGTTGCTAGCATCTCTATAAAATACTTCTGTGTAATCTCTATAGAATAGAACTCTGAAATTTCCAAAAGGCTGTCAGCATTTCAAAGTTTTATGACGGACAGAAGTAACAGCTCAGACTTTACTGTACTTTGTTCAATCTTCCTGTTCTCAGCTGGAGGACTTGCTGTCTTTCTCTCAGCTTTTTGAACCACAAAGACATCTTGTATGTTCCTTGTATATAGCTTCTTACATCAGTTTGCTCTGACTTCATTTAAATGCATCAGAGCACCATCTTTATTAAAAAGTGCAGTTTTTACACTCCTGTTGGCACGTAGGAACAGTTCATTCACTGTAAATGGATCGGTTGGATTTTTGAGTTTCTAACCAGCTGATCGCCGGTCAGGGCAGGAAAGAGGCCCAGAATCATCCGATTCCGATCACCAGCTGATTTCTCGGTGCATCTCTAATTGAAGACGATTAGTTTATCTCGACTTTGATAAATATTCTGAGAATTCATGGACCTGCTCAGCATAAACATCTATATGCTATTCTGCTTCCCTGTTCCTACATGACTCTCTCTTCTGTTGTTTCTCAAAATATCTTTCTTTGTTCCCCAGATGTTCTTTTAACTCCAAAGTTGACTGGAAGACCATTACAACTTGAGAATGTTCACAGCGTCATCTTCAACACTGTTTAAACTGACTTGGACACCACAAAAACGAAGGGAAACCAATGCCTTTCCTACACAAAGAAGAGCACAATTGTTTATCACCTAGTTAAGAAAGGATCTCCTGTGGTATCAAATCAGAAACTTGTGCATTCCTTCTTGGACCATTTTATGTTACCTTGAAAGAGAAAACAACACTATCATCCCATGCAAATGTGTGCGTCTTGAAAGCAAATGTTGGAGTGTAATTGTACAAATTATTTAACTTTTTTTTTTTTTTTTAAGATTTCTATTCTGATGGTTTATTATTCTTGATGGCTTTTCTCTTTGTCATATTTCTTTAGTGGTTTTAGATATGTTTGAATTACAGCTTGTCTTTGTAATCCAGGTAAATCATATGAGAAAAAAAAAAACATGCAGAAGTAAAAGCTTGGATCATATTACACGAGCAGCTTTCGAAAATGTCCAAGATGTATTTATATTCTAGCTGTTTTTGTTCCATCACGGCTTTTTGCACATGAAGCTTCGCCTCTAAACTAATAACATTGTTAATTAACCAGGCACATGCTATAAGTTATGAATGCTCATTCCAGTACAAACGGAGTTATTATGAGGAAAACTATCCAGTTAAACCCCTCGATTCTCGTACATGCCTTTTTGGCTTTTGGTGGGGAAGGGCAGGGTAGTGATTTAGGTTCAGAGTTTAATAAGGCATGGCTTGAATTTACTATATAGAAGGGGTTTTGTGTTCTGTATCCACTTTGAGTGAAACACCTCACCTGACTTAAATACACACTTCCTTTGCTTGGGACTGCAGTGACAACTCTGTGAATGAAATGTACAAATCAATGTCTGAAAATAATGGTCTGATGTTTTAAGTTAAGACATAAAATTTGTCTGCCATGAGTTAATTTAGATGTGCATGCTGTAGACTTGCTTTCAATGGTGCAAAAAATCCTAGATTTTCTTTTGTTACCAAAACGGAGAGTTAACCTATTGATTGAACTTAATAGAGGCCATTTTTTTGCCTCAAACTCTGCATACATCATGTACTAATACTGGTAATGCTATGCACCAGAGTGGGCAAGAATGATGAAAGGCTTGATATTAACTTCATACTTAGTGTAAATTATGCTTACCAGTTCTATTGATGCCATTTTTTTTTTAAAATTATAACAATCATTGTGAGAAATCTATCCTCTCCTTCCAATCTTCACTCTCAATGGAACAAAAATGTCCTCACATACTGTCCATACTAAAACTTTTGTACATTTTTATTTTATTTTTTTTGGTCTTAAACTGAAAATCGGAGCATCTGAATGCCATTTCACTGTATACAGAAGCACTTTTGTTAAGGTTGTGAGATACTTTCACTTTTTTTTTTTTTTCTGCAATGATGTACAATAAATGTGACGTATTCGTGTGTGGCCACAAGTGAAAATGCGATTCAACTGAGATAGATTCTCCTTTTCTCTTTCCATTAATAATATAGAGCTCTGCACCCTTATGTACCTTTCCACTTTTTGTATTTCATTTCAGTCTGTTGGTGTTCCACGGTGAGCTGGATGCAAGATAGATACTGTACTAAATTGTACTGTTATTGATTGAAAAATGTAATAAAAAGCTGTTTGAGATCTCTTGGTGCATTAAAAATCTTTAATCGACTTTTACATGTTTTTGCGTTAACATTCATCAAGCTGTAACTAGTTATTTTTAACCCCTAAGCTTTTTCTTTTTTTTTTGTAGTTTTAAACAACTCCCTCTGTAAGGGTAATAGTAACAATGCACAAGTTAAACTTTCATATTAGTTTTAGTTAAATGGTGGAAGGGGAAAATATTTTAAGGTAGCTTTGTTCAAATTGTCTTTTAATTTTTTGTTGACCCTTAGGATTTTTAGGTTTGAGAGTTGCATAATCTGGATTTAAAATAGCATCAATTTAGTATAAATAATCAAGAAATATACTACAAAAAATAATATACAGATAATCACAGTTCCTTTTTGAGTTGGGTTTTTTGTGCGCATTGAGCAAAGTGGTATCCATTTACACTGCTTTATAGCTTGATAAAAGTATAAAAATGTTATTCTTAATGTGTTCAGGTAGCCCGTCTGATTAAAATGCTTTTTGTAGCCACCATTCTATTACTTAAGTGACCTTCATGCTGAAAAGAGTGGCGCTTTATTAGGACTATGGTTGACTGTTTTTCCTCACTGGAAATATTTCCAAATAGTATTCTTCTTTTGAGGGAGGAAACATTTTAGTGGCTTTGTCTCTGAAGCAACAGGTGATGGAGAGGTAGTGCTGCATTAATCAGCAGTTTGAGAAAGCCTACACTGGAATATTTCAAACGTCCAGTTCAAAGGACTTTAAACCACATGGGTGGATAATTTTAGCAGTTTTAAAACAGCTTTTTAAAAATACTGTTGATCTTGATACTGAAAACTGGCCCATGCACATATCTGTCACTGATTCCTATTTTAAGATCAATCTGTTTTGAATTATGGAGAAAAATAACATTTGCAACTTGTATATATGCCATTGTATAGTAGTCGAGACTAAAAACATTTCCAGAATATCTTACGTTCTTTGAATGAGAAATCTGAGGTGTATGAATCTTGATCTTATGCACTCCTTTTGGTAGATACATTTATTTTACAGTATAGATTTCATTTGCATCAATAAATCAAAAGAATACAATTGTATAAACAGTAATGGTCATAGAGTCTAACAGCTGCTGGGAGGAAGGAACTACTATAAGGCACTTTTGTGCACCTAGGATTCAGTAGTCTCACATAAAGAGCTTTCCAGTTCAATAACAGCTTCATGCAATTGGCATCTTCTGATAGACTGTTAAGAAAACAACACATTTTATACACTTTATATGCCTAGTAATATCTGGATGTTTTTTATGGTACTATAGAAACTGGTTATTTTTCAAAATCACTGATTCCCATTTTAGTTGAATCCAAACAATGAGAAACAACAAAAACAAATAATTCAACTTCATTATTCTTACAACTATATGGTTATAAAATGAGTTTCTTTTCACTTTACATTATGCATGTGAATATATATTTTAAAAAATATTTTAGAAATAATGTAAATGGGACCTATTTAAAGCTATTAACGATAAAATGTAAAAATTAACCTTAATATTTTTTGCAATATGTTGACATAAAGCTCATACTTTTTTTCTTCTTTAAAACAATAATATAGGTTTTTATTTAATATAAATTCATAAGCTATTTTTCCTTTAGTCTTGTAAAAAAGTATTTAAGACAACTATGCCAAAATGAGTTGTTCCAAACGCAGCAGATTAAGTATAAATGCTACGGTCTTTACTAGGTTGTGCGGACAACCGCCATCTTCCCTTTCCAGACAAACCAACTGACGGAAGTTGTCTTTATCGATGAAAAAACTCTGCCTGAACGATTCATGTCGAGGGGCGAAACCACAAATCAAACCGATTATCTGCAGCGTAGTTCATCACAGCCATGAACATGCTGTTATACATGAGCATTTATACAATACCTAATGGTCGATTTGTTCGTTAGGTAACGACAGATATTTTGATTAGTCGTTTTAGCGACACAGAAGTACAGAAAAGTATCCCTCCCAAAAATGATTCCGCCCACCCAAGTGACGTAGTTCCTGCTTCGCTTAGCCCATGCCATTTTGGAAGGCCTTAAGTGGTGTCGTCTGTTTTCGCCTCGTGGAAAAACATTCGCCTTTGCCGAGTGTCTTGCTTTATTTGTGAGTCGAGTCGAGTCATTTGCTAAATCTTTTAAACGTTTCCAGTTTTCGAACATTAGTTTGCAGGGGAAATAGTTTTGTCAAGTTTGTTCCCGCCGGCGGAGAAGCACATTGGAACTGTTGTCATCCGGTGTTGACGACACATATCACTGTCCAGTCTTGCGCCGAACAAAGGAAGAACAAAGCTGATGTTCGTCCTTTAGCACAATCAACGGGAATTTTTTGAAGAAAGTTGGTATTAAACATATCGTGGCGTGGTTGTGGGAAGACGCGTTAAGTTGAGAAGTTTTTCTCCGTCAGACAGATCCAACAGATTAGGCTGACTGATATTCAGCTCTGTTAGCATCAGCTAAGGTTAGCCGGGTAAACAGGGGGCTAACCGCTTTTCTGTTTTCATTCAGAAAGCAAGCTTTTTCTTAAATACGAGAATGGCGGAGGGGTACATTCGGGTGGCGGAAGAGGAAAACGAGGAGCCCATGGAGATCCCGGCCGAGGACGACGGTACGGTTCTGCTGTCAACAGTAGCGGCTCAGTTTCCAGGGGCCTGCGGCCTGCGGTTCAGGAGCCCCGTGTCCCAGTGTATGCGTGGAGTGCGTCTCGTGGAGGGGATCCTGCACGCGCCAGAAAACGGATGGGGGAACGTTGTATACGTAGTGAACTACCCAAAAGGTAAACACGGAAACCTTCTAAATACATTTTTGCTCTGCGTGACGGAGTGACGTTTTACTTGTTTTGATTCGTGGTGCTGCTTCCCCGCAGTCGGAGTGAAGAAAAAGTTAACTTATTTTTGCCCACGCCCTCCACGTTGGAGCAGAGCAGCTGGAACTGGAGACAGTTTCCTGAAACATCCAGTGAAATTTGAAAGTTTCAAAAATGTTAGGTCTTGAAAAGTCACAGTGTGTAACACATACTTTATCAGAGCTGAACAATTTTGAAACTCTGGATAGGTATGAAAATGGTTTTGTCTTCTGATCTACATCCACCATAGCAATACATAGCACAACATTTAAAATCAGAATTTTTGAATGCTAAGTGGTATTTTAGCTTGATTTTTCATTCATTTGTTTACATCTAAAGTCAGAGTTATGAATCAGAAGAGAATAGGTTTTCATGTCTGATCAAGGTTAATTTATGTATTTCATTTTAGATAACAAAAGGAAAATGGATGAAATTGATGCCTCTTCGGCTGTGAAGATGAAGAGGGGAGACATGAAGACCTCTGACCTGATTGTTCTGGGTCTGCCCTGGAAAACAACTGAACAGGACCTGAAAGACTACTTTAGCACATTTGGAGAAGTCATAATGGTCCAGGTGCGTCTCATAATGGTTTTGTTTGATGAACTGCATTTTTTAATTGCTTTTTATGTGGATTAATTGCTTTTTATTATTGATTATTGTTCTCTCAGGTTAAACGAGATGCTAAGACTGGTAACTCCAAAGGATTTGGTTTTGTGAGATTCACAGAGTACGAAGCTCAGGAAAAAGTGATTTCCCAGCGCCACATGATTGATGGGAGATGGTGTGACTGCAAGCTTCCTAACTCGAAGGTGAATATGGTAATGTCCATCCACATAGCTGCATATATTGGGCAGAAAGAATCTGCTATTAACACTCTGTAACAATTACGTTTCCCCTCTGCTGTTTATTTACAGCAAGGTCCCGATGAGCCACTGAGGAGCCGGAAAGTGTTTGTCGGACGCTGCACAGAGGACATGACCACAGACGACCTTCGCCAGTTTTTCATGCAGTATGGAGAAGTCACAGACGTCTTCATCCCCAAACCATTCCGGGCTTTTGCCTTTGTGACATTTGCCGATGATCAGGTAATGTGTTAAATGCTAAAGAAATATGCCATTATGTCTAATACATTTTTGTTTTGCTTTTCTGTCACACTTAAATGTTTCAGCTAATTAAACTGGTTTAATGTCAGATAACAATAACCAGAGAAGAAAAGTAGTTTAAGTTAGTTTTGCTCCTAATAAAATAAAACGTATCTTTTATGTTAATTGTGATGAACTCGATTTTTTTTGCAAAACAGAGATCATTTTCACAAGCCGTAGTAAAGCTTGATTACTGACGAACCTCCATAACTAACACATTTATATAAAACCTGCCTGAAGCCAGAAAGTAGGCGGGCGGGTCTTTAAAAAGCAACAATTCATGACTCCATCTAAAGAAATTCAAGAATAAGAAACAAAATTACTATTATGTATCAATCCTGTAAGAATTACAAAAACATTTTATAAGTCTTGGGACTTCAGCAAACCTCAGAAACAGCTGGCCAAATAAACTTGGTCAAATGCTTCAACATCTCATCCAGAACGTAACAAAAGAACCAAAAATAAGCCTCTGAAGCACCACAGACATCGCATTTCTCAGTTAAGGACAGTGTTGACACTGGACAAAAGAAACAAACTAATCCTATTTTATATTAGTTAAAAAAATTATCTTTCTGTCCCCAAAATTATTTCAATTGTTTAGAGATCACTTTCAAATAGTATAATGGAAACGTAAGAACAAATCCTCAAAGTTCAATAAACTTTAGATTCTAATGAACATTTAACACTGGAAGTGGAAGACATTTTAAATATCCAAAATAAATAAACAATAATTAATATTTAAGTCTCTGTAAACAAAGTTGTCCTTCACAGAAAGACCTACTTGAGACCAAAGCACCAGATTGAAGACTTTTATATCCAGTTTTTGATGGATAGAAATGATAAATCATGCAAATGGAAATTATTGAGCTCATTTTAATTTATCATGCGATTAATTGATTTTTGCTTATTCTAACAGACCTACTGCTAACTATTAAACTAATTTCTCATAACAGGGAGCGATTACTTATTATTTGGATTGTTTTTTTCATTAATAAATGAAATTGTTATTTTACATTTACTTGGGTTATCTTTCTCTTTTAAAATTAGTTTGAGCTGAAACATTTAAAATGATGTAAAAGCAGAAACGGATGATGCATGTAAGGGGTTAAGAGCTGTTTTTTGTTGTTTTGACCCAACAGGTCGCCCAGTCTCTCTGTGGAGAGGACCTTATCATCAAAGGAGTCAGTGTTCACATCTCAAACGCTGAGCCCAAACACGGCAACAGGCAGTTTGACCGTACGGCCCGGTTTGGAAATGGTTTTGGGGCCCAGGCATTCGGTAGCAACCGTAGTGGGTTGGGGAGCAGCGCTAACAGTAGTCTGGCTAACTTCGGGTCGTTTAGCCTGAACCCCGCCATGATGGCCGCTGCTCAGGCTGCTCTGCAAAGTAGTTGGGGCATGATGGGTATGCTGGCGAGCCAGCAACAGACATCCACCTCAGGCAGCAGCTCTAGTGGGACCAGTTCAAGCAGGGACCAGGGTCAGTCTTTCAGCACAGGCAATAGCAACTACGGCACCAGCTCGGCCAGTCTGGGCTGGGGCTCAGGGTCAAACTCTACGACCAGTGGCAGCGGGTTTAGCTCAGGGTTTGGGTCCAGCATGGAGTCAAAGTCCTCTGGGTGGGGTATGTAAGTTAAGTGTTTCTTTGGTAAGTATTGTGAGAGAGATGAGTCTTTTCAAAAGTTTATTTCTGGTGTTGATGCGTATCTGAAAACTAAACACTTTGGTGAAAGACATTTTGTACATTTGGAGAAAAAAAATGCTAAAGATTTAATTTAGGAACCGTTGAAGTGAATTGTTTACCAGGATTTCTGACTAAAGTGCTATTTTTGCTGTCTTGTTTGTTTGTATCCATTTCAACTGGATTCTCTAATGCATGTATTGTGAAATGTGATGTCCATTTAGAAAATGCATGAATGTCTGCGGTTCACCATTACCCGGCTTTTGTCACCATCGGCTTGAGAGGCAATCTTGCATTGGAAAGAATCTGGTTGAAACTTAAATGTCTTTTTTTTTTAAGTGCAGCTTTATTTGCAGTCAAGTTCTGTGGAAAAGCCTTCACTGAAATCTCTTCTGCAGTTCACCTCTCTTCCATTTCCCCGCGACGAAGCTCCTCTTTGGCAGCATTCTTGGGGTGATACCCGTATCATTCTCCCTCTTCCCACCTGTAAATGCTATGCCATCAAAGAACGGCCTCACTCCGCATGTTCTAAGAGACGGTGGGTGTTTTCACTTTTATCCACTTTTTTTAAGAGAGCAAAAAAAAAAAAAAAAATTGGAGAGAACTGCGCAACTGACATTTTAAGAACTGATGAGTGCGATTGAGGATGGCTTGTGGCGAGGAGTGAAGCTATGAGTGAGCGAACGGAGAGAGACGCGTGGAAAGGACTGGTTGTGCGGTGGTAGAGCCCAATTTGACTGCTTTTCTGAGTGTGTGAGTGGAAGCTGCGGATGCGACGAGCGCCTCCCCCTAACATGGACATTCTTTAATTAGTACTTCAAGATTTGTCCCTTTTTCTTTTTTTTTTTCTTTGCAAGTTTTTTCTTTCCTTCCAAGTATGTCTAAGTGCAGAAATATAAAAACCTGTAGTGGAATGTTGTGATGAATATTTGTATTGCTTATATTATCTGATTTGAATGCTGTATGGTGTGTGCTTTCATGTTAATTGAACTGATCTGTAAGTGTGTTCTTGATGTGGATGACACCTGCTGAAGACTCTGGGGGGCCGCGAGTGAGGATGTGAGAACGTGGAGACGTGTGTGTCCAATGGTGCCCGGTAGCTCTTTGTTGTTTGTGAGGTGTTTTTAAAAAGAAAAAACATGTCAAATGAAGGGAGTTCTCTAATAAAGTTCATTTGAATAGTTACTTAGCTGATACTGCTTGAGTCTGTTTGTGGAATCCAAAGCATCTAATTCAATTCACATATCTAGGGACCTTGGGCTCTGCTGGTCGAGGTCTCCGTTTGAACCCTGACCTGAAGGAAGAAGATGGAAGTTCCAACACTTTCAGTGTGTGGCCTTCTCAGACATGACATGGGGTAGTACCTGTCCTTTTGCTGCTTCTGTTGACTTTAGAGCACATTCCCAATTATAACCATCAACTTTGAAGGTTTGTGGTAAGTTATTTTTAACAAACATGCACCCAGTTATCTGGCTTTTATTAGTTTTCTCCTACAGTGATTTACAGGAAATATAAATATTGCATTTGGACAATTTCTTTGTAGAGATGCAGCTGCTGAATTTTGATCATTTTTTTAAGCTCTGACCTACTGGTACTAATAGATTTTTCAGAATCAGATTTTTCTTTTAAATTTAAGAATGACAAATTAGTCTTTGTTTCTGAATGTAAAGAAAATTCAACTGTTTGTCCTAAGAGATTTTGTTACCACCAAAAAAAAAAGCAGCCTAAATAAATGTCATAAATTTTGCTGGATGATAAATGTCGTTAGTAGTTATTGCAATAAATGTTCATGTTTATTGTTCTAAAAAATACAATATTAATTTTCAAAGAACACTTGATACTAGAACTGGAAAACATTTTAAATATCCAAACGAACAACAAAAAATGATAAACGAAACAAAAATTTAAAAAACCATAAATAGATAAAAATTTTCTCTAAACAAAATTGGCATTCTGAAAATAATACAAAATTATCAAGCTCATTTTTAAGCCCAAATTTAGTAAGTTCTATTGTTGGACTCAAAATCCAAATTTAAAAAAATAACTCATTCATTTGCTTCCTTACAAGACTTTCTAAATGTGAAGGTAATATATATAAATATATATATATATATATAAATTGTTTTTGGCAAGATCCATTCAAATCAAATTTCCAACCTAATTAGATTGATTAGATCTAATTAGATTATGTTTAAGTCAGAGCTCAGTCTTCGTGGCTCTGGCGTCCTGCAGCTTTTAGATGTTCCCTCTAACATATGATTCAAGTGGCTGAATTGCTTTCAGCATTCATTCAGCTTTGTTATCCTGCTAACGACCTGACTCTTTAACTTGGGAATGCATCTAAAAGTTGTGTGACACTGGCCCTCATGGACTGGAGTTTGAAGTTACTGGACTAAGTTGTTCATTGGCTTGCTGTATTGTCTGACGATTCAGTCCCTCCATCATGTCTGTAGAAAGTTTTCCCCTTCTATAAGGATGGTAAAGCTTCGCTCTGAATTTTAAAAAAATAAAATTACCCCGACATTGAGAATAGCCAACAGTCTTTTAGTGACAACTTCCTCACAGAGGAAAGTTTTTTTTTCTGCATGACCTGTTGGAGCTTTTACTAATCAGAAGAAAGATCAGATGTTGGTTTCAGATCATCATGAAATAAGATTAGCCAGTTTCTCGGTGCATCTCTACTGTATTGCTTTATAAATATTGAGCGCTATGCATGTATTAAATTAAAATTGTAAGGCAGACGGTTTATTTTAATTGCGGGTACTTTCCTTTTCGCCCCTTTTGCCAGTTCTTCTGCAGTTTCAGTTGCTTTTAAACCTTCCAATCTACAGAAAGTAGTAACCATGCATCAGTTCCTTTCTCTTCTTAGGGAAACGTCATACCTGCTTTTATAACTGGTTAACAGTTCTTTTTTTTTTTTCTTTGTTTGAGGAAATGTTATTTCCTATAAATACTTACCTGCATAGTGTTTTATTTGATTATGGATCAAAATTGCATATTGGGGGGAAAAAATTAAGCTCCAAACCCAGACTTTTTATAGAAAAATTACAGAAAATATGAAGGTAAATAATATACATGATGTTTATTTGGGGTTGTATTGTTAAAAAGCTTAACCACCATTTAATAGGCTTTTGGGTGTGAATCAGTCAGGCCAAAATTGTGAAGGGGCAAACTGCCTGGAAGCTTTAATCGGTACGTCAAACAGTATTTTAGGGGATTTAATGGTATGTTTAACAACCCAAACCAGGTAGATGAATATAGGATTTATTGGATGCAGTAAATGTTACATGAACAGTTCTTTTAAGATTTTGTTGCTCCTCATTCGTCACTTCATGCCAAATCAACGCCTCCTGAGATGAGTTTAGCTTTATGTCAGTCTTGTGCTGTAAAGTTCATTAAAGCAGTTTGTTCTGGTCGAGCTCGCTATTTTTCTATGCATGTTGAGCACAAAATCAAGACACTGCAGGCTTCCTGTGTCATGTCCTCATTCTCTGCTCTCCTCCTCGGTCTCTCTGCTCTTCCTCTTCACTGTACTCTTCTTTCTGGAATCTCTCTGCTCCTGGGCCAGTTCTTCACTTTTATTTTGTATGTGGTTGGACTAAATAAAGGCAAATGAAACAATAAAAATGTGCCATCTTGTGTAGAATATGAATATATATATATGAATACGACACGTACAACTAGTGAACTTGGTTATTTTTCTCAAACCTACCAGAGCACTACTGCGGCGGGCGAGAAGTTTTACATCTTCTGCAGACACTGTGCTTCTTTTGGCATGTCTAAAGACAAAACAAAATAGAGCAGTCATAATATAATTTTTTCCCCCTGTTTTTACTAGAGGAATAAAACCCTGAATAATTAAAATGGTTGAGCTTCGGAAAGCCTTACCTGGCAAAAGCTTCCAGATCCTTGGCAAAGATATCTGAACAGAGGGAAAACTATTATATTATGTTTTCTGTCAACATATAATTTTATTTATGAAACTCAAAAAGTATTTACATCACAACTGTGACAGGAGTTTTAAAATGTAAATTCAACATTATGAGCCTAATTTTGCACAGTTTTGCATCGGAAGAAGGTAGAAGATCATTAATGTTGGATTCACACTGGATTTTATGTGATGTTTGTATTAATTGCAATACATTTTTAAAACATTACATTTGAAGTAGAGTTTACATGTAAAAACCTTGCTTTCATTAGACAGTAATAAGGATAGCATTGTGACATTTTACATTTGTCAGTTCCTCATTTCTTGCTTTATTTTATCTCAGTAGTGAAAATTGAAACATTTTCATTAATGGAAGATACCAAACAAACCTAATATAATTGACAAATTATTGGTCTATCACGATTAATAAAATACCATACATGTGTATATTTCACATGGTTGCAATGTGAAACATTTTTTTTATTTTTTAAAAAGCACAATTTTAAAATAATTTTTTTTTTTAGGAGTGTTGACACTATTGGCTGCTAGGGCTGAGAAAACTCAAGTGCCACAAAAGGGTTTTTTTTCTTCTTATAAATCAAAGTGTTAAAAAATGTATTTGTGAAGACATTTGTTTTATCGCTTACTAAATGAACAATATTTTTATTATGAGTAATGTCAATTTTAATAATTTAGTGAATTATCGCTGATAGAAATGTAAACAGGGTCAGTTTTAAATGACATGTAAATATTCTTCAACCTTTCTTGGACTCATTATTCTCATGTTTTAAATTTTTGCAGAAGGCAAACCAAATTGGGCCGTGCTTGCTGTTTAGGGCAATCAATGAAAGGAGAAACATCGTTATTAAGGGAAAACACTTGTCTTTAATCTGAAAACATGTTTAAGAACATTTTGGCTCACCAGCACCCATTCATGGGGAGCCGGATGTAATCCAAATTTAGAAAGGTTTTGATTGTTCATTAAATGTTACAGTAGCTT
>CAEGAD010027115.1:0-32909 GCA_903067055.1 Poeciliopsis paucimaculata
GGTTTTTTTAATATTATTATTTCATTACTAGTTGACACATTATCTTATGGATTTTAATTTTCTTCCCCCCCCCCCCTCCTGCCTTCCTGCAAGCGTGGATCCACAGAGACTCAGGTTGATGCGGGAAAAAAAAAAAAAAAAGAGGGCAGAAAACCAGGGTGTAGCTGGGAATAATAATAATAATAAAAAAAATTAAATAAATAAATATAAATCAGTGTCAGGAACCTTTATTGCAATTTTGAGTCCATCTCCGGCGAGAAGAAGAAGAAAGTGGGTTTGTGTTCGTCTGCGCACCTTTTTACGGATTGCCTGTCCAAACTGTGAAATGATGTGGAGTTCGCTTTGCTGACTGGACAGAAAATCAAGGTTTAATTCGGAGAGTGATAAAAATCTGGTTGTGCTTGAATCTGAGAGATGCTGAGCAAGGGCAAACGGCGGAGCTGGCGTCTTTTTCACAGCGGGGCGCCCAGACGGCGCTCCGCGACACCTTTCTGCCTTTCGCCCTTAAACGTGAAGGCTCTGCTGAGGGATTCTTTCTGCTCAGGTACAGAAGAGCAGAGAACAAAAGTGCCAGAAGCAATTTCCCTGTGCCTTCTGGTAAAACAAGTCTTGTAGCATTAGATTTTAAACAGCCCCTTTGTAGATGTGACTACTGTTGCTCCTTCAGGTATTTTCAGGTATTTAAAAGGGAATAAAAAAAACTAGATTGGCCTGACACCTCAGCTGCATCTTTGACTGTTGGCCATTCAACCAGAATGAGCATGAACCATTCAGTGTTTTTGTTCAATAGTACGTGTTTCCTCCTGGCCTCAGATAATCGCTCCTCAAAACTATTTGTCATTCTCTGTGGCTGAAAAACAGGCTTCTGGAAGTTGAGTAGTGGTAATAAACACACCCGGGATGCTGTGGGGGTGCAGGGCTAAGGCGTCACCCCCATCTGGAGGCCTTAGTCCTCAACACAGCCGTCACAGGTTTAAGTCCTGGTCTGGTGACCTTTGCCGCTTGTCTTCCCTCTCTCTCATTACCTACTTTCCTGTCTGACCACTCCCAAATAAAGGCAGACCAATTAATAGCTACAAAAAATACAGAAATAAACACACCCATAATATATGTAATATGGCCTGCACAGCAAAATGTCTCTATGAAGAGATTTTAGCATGAGGCTGAGAACAAAATGATCCGATGCGATTTTCATCATTCCCCTGCTATGATAAGAATCGATTTTGGGACTTTTGTCCAGCCATGCAGAGGCCTTTAGCCTTTCATGTTTACGCTGGAAATCCTAAAAATGTTATAAAGTCAAGGTCAGTTACAAAGACAGTTACAAAGTCGGCCTTCTACCACCTGAAGAACATTTCCAGGATTAAAGGACTAATGTCCCAGTAAGACCTAAAGAAACTCATGCCTGCCTTTATCTTTAGTCGCATTGGTTACTGTCTTCACAGCTCTGCCTCATAATACACTCTTCCAGCTGCCGCTGATCCAGAACGCTGCTGCTGGTGTTCTGACTAAAACCAGGAAGATAGAGCACATCAGCCAGTTCTAAAGTCTTTACACTGGCTCCCTGTAGTTCAGAGAATACACTTTAAAGTACTGTTGCTAGTTTATAAATCACTGAACGGCTCAGCACCACAACACATTAAAGACCTGCTGTTGTTGTATCAACCTTCCAGACCTCTCAGGTCTTCTGGTTCTGGTTCTGCTCTGCATCCCCAGAACCAAACATGGAGAAACATCATTCAGCTTCTATGCTCCATAAATCTGAAACAAACTGCTAGAAAACTGCAGTCTTTTGAAACATCATAAATCTAAAGATTTATGATGTTTCAAAAGACTTATGATGCTTTTGAACCATCAAAAATGAAACACTGACCAACATTTTGATGTGCACTGATGGCACTTGGCAACATGTAATGTTTTCTGGCTTTCTCAGTTGTTGACTGTCTTCTATGACTTTGTATTTTGTGTTTTATGATGTCAGCAACTTGTGCTGTACAAATAAATTTGACTGATTGATTGTCAGTCCGATAGGCAGACGTACCGGGTCAGGGCATAAGAACCTTCTGTCAGTTGGTTTGCTTCCTGTTTATGGAACAGATATTTTTCTGTAGCTGTTTCAAATTAGTTTCTTTCAAGCTCACTTTATTCAGGTGTACCTCAAGGTCCTAGTTTAGGGGCCTCTCTGTTTCTTTTGTTCTGATCTTCTCTTCAGTAGTTTTTTTTTTTTTTTAGCTCTTTCCAGGTGATGTAAAGAGCACAGCAAAACATCTCTATGAAGAGAGTTTGATCTGATTTGCTTCAAGACAGAATTGAAGTGATTTTGTTTTTGGCTCTGTATATTTTCATATTTTATCCAACATTGTGTTTCTACGCAGTCCTTCATTACCGCTCAGTTTTTATTCCGTATAATGGTTGGCTATGAGGTGAAGGAGTAATGTTTTATTTTAGTGTTTCACACTAAAATAAAACATACATACATACGTATGTACTGCAATACATTTGCCACCATGTCACACTCGTTTCCCGTCTTTGTTTAAGCTCCTTCCCCGCGTTACAAACTTGACTAATAGAGAAAGAGGAAGTGAAATCCGCTGAGAGGCCAGTAATTAACTCCTTTAACTGTAATTAGAACACTCCAAGTCTCAAAAGGGTGTCAGGCTCCTAATGAGCTGTGACATCAAAACTGTACTGTCATGCTGTGGTACCTGAAGAAAAGGCAGGAAGCTCAACAGTGCAAGTGCAAAGAAGGAGAAGAAGAAAAGAAAAATCCTAGAAATAAAAGAAGCGGGGAAGAAAGAGGAAGATGGGACGCTTTCATTACCCGAGGAGGGAAATAATGCAATATCAGGGCTTTGTGAGGAACAGAAAAATAAAAAATGGGGAGGCGCAGGTAAGCGAGCGGGGAGGGAGGGAGGGAGG
Organism: Poeciliopsis paucimaculata; assembly: GCA_903067055.1. Lineage (NCBI taxonomy): Eukaryota > Metazoa > Chordata > Actinopteri > Cyprinodontiformes > Poeciliidae > Poeciliopsis > Poeciliopsis paucimaculata. Next base: position 2,920 of record CAEGAD010027115.1, read on the forward strand.
GCGTGCGGGGGGGCGGTTTGGAATTGTGTCTGAAATATTTTGCGTGACCTCCTCTCTCGCCCATCCATCAGGCAGGCTGGCTCATTATTCTAACTAGCCAGTTCTTTTCTTCTGCAGCGGGACGCCATCAGCTGCAATCTGCATGCCAATTATCGGCCAGACCCCCTGATACCCCTGCATGGAAAATGATCTGTCAAGAAAGAAAAAAAAAGGGGGTGGAGGTGGGGGGCAAGGGGGAGGTTGGGTGGGAGAGAGCGAGAAAAGCGAGAAGGCTTGGGCACTGTAGCCCCAATCTCCACCTCCCTTCGCCCATTTCTCTCCTTTTACACTCATCCCCCCCGACTCCCCTTCTTCTCTCCCGTCCGCTTTCCTGTACAGAAGTGACAGGGCTTCCTAGAAAATTAATCTATGGAAAGAGAAGAAGAAGAAAAAAAAAATTATAAATGTAGCTATTCTCCCGCTCCGGCCGCTCAGTTCTCCGGCATCCGCAGGGCAAGGGGAAGTGGAGTTTGTGATAATTGCCAGGGAAAAAGGGGGGCGATAACAAAGGGACACTCTTCCCTGAATGTTACACTAAGGGCAAGAGGAGCGGTCATGAAGCAACCGTCACACTCTCGACGCTCCCAGGTACGCTTCCTGCTTTTCATCCCCGTCCATTTCACCATCAAATTACAGATGAGATGAGCTGCCTGCTTGTCTGATCACTCTCTTGATCTCTTAACTGTGACAGATATGTAGACCGGAAAGGAGAGAAGTTGGATCCCAGTGGGACACGAGGGGGAGAGGGAGGAGGGGGGGAAATGCCAGACCCGGACCCCCCCCCCCCCCCCTCCGATAATAAACAAAAGCTGAATACCTTTAAAAGTAACTTCAAAACTTGTTTTAGCTCGACTTAGGTAGAGTACATGTCAAACTCAAGGCCTCTGGGCCAAATCCTGCCTGCTGAAATTATCTATGTGGCCTTAAAGGGGCAGTATTGTGTAAAATGAACTTTTTTTCAGCTTTACATCATCATGTCAGTCTGGCCAGAAGAAATAATCTGTTGAGCTCATTATAGGAGCTACTTCTCAGTGCAACGCTTGTAAAAAACGTTGCTAAAGGGTTAATAGAGGAGCCATATGGTGATGACTTCCTGAAGGCGGAGTTTCAGAAAGAGAAGTTGTTCTTAAAGAGACAGAGACCCAATTTCAACAACTGAAGTTAGCGTTGTTACGTGATTGTGCTATAACATGGCATATGCTCCTGGAAAATACGCAAGCCAACATGTTTGGGTTCAAACTCATGAACCCAAACATATCACTGCAGAAAGTTGACACTTCCTTTTTAAAGGGACAGGATTATGTATTTTCCTGCCACATTTTGGCATTTGATAGCACAATGAATATTTATGTTACCTTTAGTTGTTTTAAACAGATTTCTAATTTCTAAAAGAAATTAGACTTTGTAATTTAAACTCGTTGTAACATAACACTGTCCCTTTAATTTCAGGTTTGTTTTGAAATTAACCTGTACTTCTGCACTAAAGCAGAAATACAGCTTTAGTGCCGTATTTCTGCAGATGGCAGTAGGATCATAGGAAGAGGCAGAGGAGGTTTTTTTTGTTTTTTTCCACAGATTATTTGTCTGTCAGAACATTGTGTCAGTTTTAACTTTTTTATTTTTTATTTTTGTACAAAAGTTACATAGCCTACTGCAGCTTTAATACAACTGGGCTCCAAGTTTTAAATTGGGGTATGAGAGAAAACGACACTCAATGCAAAATGCATGCACCTTTCAGAGAAAAAGAAAGCAACGAAAACCATAGATTATATTCTTTTCTCTTCATAACCATATTGCGACACAATCGCAACGACACTGACAAAGTTTGCCGCGCCGTATCCAAGCCGGCCCTTGCCGCCCCTCGCTTGCGAGATGAGGCAACGGATCCGTAAGAAGAACAAGCGGAGGGATGAAGAGTCAAAAGACGAACACAGAACAAAGCCGACACTGACTCCCGACTGCTGCTGCAGGGAGCCAGGAGGAGAGAGGCAGCGGAGGATCGGGTTCGCTCTGTCTGCTTTTTGTCGCGCATGTGTGTGAGCTTTGATTAAAGACAGAAGATTCTTTAAGCACATTAGGGCCATTTTGTCCAATTGTTTCGCGCCCTCTTCCATATCCGCCCGCACAAAAGATAGCGACTGCGGCACAAAGCGAGGCTCGCCCTCTTCCCTCCTCTCTATCTCGCCGAGCAGGCCCGGAGCAGACACAAACACGCAGCGACCAGAGGAATTATGCTCTGCAGCAGCAGCAGCTGCAGCAGCAGCAGCCTCGGTGTAATATCTTATCACTTTAAGGGCAACATGAACTGCTGCCTATACAAAAGCAAAGTAAAACAAAAGGCATTTTGTTTTCTCACTTTTGCAGGATGAACCCCTGGGTTGTTTTTTTTTTTTTTTTTCTTGGACAACATCCACTAATAAAACATGGATATTTGGGTGGTAATATCTAGTCAATAACAATTGGATGCCTTAGCCGTTTCGTAGCCTGCAGTGCCGTTGTGTAAAATATGTTAAGCATTAAACCAGGAAGCACATGCATTTCATTTGCAACCATTGCCTAAATTCAAAGTGTCGGGGTCTGGCACGGAAATGCAGCAAGCAAAGAAACTGCATTTCAATATTGGAGCAAAAAAAAAAAAAAAAAAAGACTCTTAGCATACTCTGGAAGAGAGCTGAACTCAGGCCAGCCAGCCGCCATACCCTAGAGTAATAATTAAGAATCCTGTCGCCGAGTTGTCAGTAGTCAATTACACCTCCCGTTCAGTCGGGCGCACGATCTGACTGCGAGCGAAACGAAGACACTGGAGCTGTCATCAGAGATAGAAAGAGAAGGAAAATGAGTGAAATGAAGATTACTGTGGAGTGGGGATTCTGAGCAGGGGTTTTAGCGCTCTCTGTCAGGGAGGTGAGCGCGGAACGCGAGTGACCGCACGCCCTCCCAAACATGAAACCATTATTGCCGATTACACAGAGCGGGGGGACTTTTGGTGGGGCATTAATTGAAGCTTTGGCTCGGCTTCACTTTCCAATTACTTTTATGCTAGCCTACGGTTAATGCGGCGACAATGGGCGGCGGAGGAGGCACTTCACGGACTGAAGGACTGGCTGTGGAATGACGGAGCCTCTCGTTGTGAATGAAGCTCTGCGAGGCAGCAAAGGCTGCAGTGATGCTGATGACTGGTGGTGGAGGCCTTCACCACTTCACCAACAGCTCATTGTGTCTCATTGTGCTCCTGCCTCATGCTGGACCTCAGAGCTGACTTTCGGGATTTAGGTCAAGATAAACTCACTGACAAGTTGGTGACGTGAGTCATTAGCGATTATGTAGATGTGAGGCCTTGCAAAAGTGAACTTTTTTTTATTATTATTTTTTCATATTTTGACTGCGTCTTCCATCTGCATAGTTCCATTTTATATCACAATCAAGTAACTATGTTAACGTCAGATGCTATAAAATCATATATATGTATATAATATGACTTATAAGAAATTTGACTTTGTAATTTAACACCTTGAAATTGGGCCTCTGTCTCTTTAAAACCTTCTGCTCTTTCTGAAACTCCGCCTTCAGGAAGTCATCACAACATGGCTCCTCTATTAACCCTTTAACAACATTGTTACNCCCCCCCCCCCCCCCCCCCCCCCCCCCCCCCCCCCCCCCCCCCCCCCCCCCCCCCCCCCCCCCCCCCCCCCCCTGGAATCTTGAAATCTGGAGTTTTGAGGAGGAACTTTGCTCCTCCTCAAAAGGTGGGATACAGCTGTTTTGTACGGCTGAATGGTTGCCATGGAGATTGAAGAATTTCTCAAACATGCATGAGATATATGACATGATGCTAAGCTCAAAAAAGTAGATTTTATGTCATGCTGTCCTTTTATAAAACCACACTCCTACTGTAAAACATGGTAGTGGTATGATTGTGCTGCGGGGAGGCTTTTCTTCAGCAGGTAAAGAGAAGCTGCTTAAAACCGATGATAACATAGATCAGTTCTGGAAGAGGCCCTGCTAAGGTGGCCAAACACTTTAGAATGCTGCAGAGGTTCACCTCCCAGCAACAAACCTGAATATACAACCAAGTATGCAGCGGGACAGTCAAAGGATTCTTGTGTAAGACTGGCCTGGTACATTGTGACCATTTTGGAATGTTCTGGACCCAAAACAAAAACTACAACTAAGTAAACAATATTTATTTCGCAGCAATGGCATTGATGACACTCACATGAGGTACTGTGTACACTTTAATGATACAAGTCACACTTCTTTACACATTATAAATGGGTATGTTTTTTAAGAGCATTATTTGAGTTTGTGGGATTATAGACACGTTGCTATGTGACGTCGCGTGCAAAATCCCTGCTCACCAACGATGGCTCCAACTGGTTTTAGCTGTCAAGTTGTCAACAAAACAAGCTAAGTCTTAAATTTATGTGTGATATGTAAAATAAAATGTGACGCAGTGCTTTGCGAATAGGTCGAAGGGGACCACATTACACGGGTCAATTAATAAAAAAATAATGGCGAGAGAAGGTTGTAGGTCAGTTATGCTAGCTTGACTTTGAACATTTTCACAGGTAGATATGCTGCAGAATTCAGTGTGTTTTGGTTCAGTTAAAGACTAAAATAAGTCGACCACACACCAACTCTGACAGATCGTCAGTAGAGCAGGTGATTAAATGAACTAATCAACCACCGCTGTGTTCAGATGATCACTTATTAATAACTGCAAAATAAACATCAGACTTGAAAACATGATACTTTAATGGGTTGAATGGTCTGTTCTCTGTGTGGGGAAATGTTTGTGTGTTTTTTGGTGTTGAATTCGAATACACTTGTGGAGCTGTTGTCAGTCAGTTGCTATGGCAACATGTCTGAGTGTGGTGGAGCCAACACAGAGCAAGAAAAAAGAAGAGTACAAGTGGTTTTGAGTTGTTCTTCAACTTCTGCATTATTTTTCCCTTTGCTGTGACACACTGCACTGAATTAATAATACCAACATATCCAGGTTTTATTTTGTTAACGTAATTGTTCTACTGCAGCAGGTGGGTATGGATGGCAATTGCAGTGTTTCCATTAAATAAGAAAAGCAATTCAAATCACACCAGTAAGTTTTTTCACACGTGCTAACTCATTAAAAAAGTCTTATGGGGTTTTTTTTGTTTTTTTTTTTGTCTCGTTCCAGTTTGTTTCTGGTCGGTTTTTTCCCCCCCCAAAGGTGAAAATGATCATAAAAATATACATAATAAAGGTAACTATTGCCAGAACGTCAATATCAGTATGCAATAAAAATATCGGCCCAAATGTTCGCATCGGCGCATCAAACACACCAACGTTATTGACATTCTTTTCTACAGTTTAATCGTTTGAGAAGGTCCAAAGGCACGAATGAATTCTCCAAAGAACACACAGATTTCAAAACAAGTTCTCTGGCTGCACTTCCCCCCCTCCCCCCCAGCAGCTTAATCTCGCTTGCACCCTCATCAGCGCGACACAGAAGGGAACAAATTTACTGTTTCATCCTCATTCTTCCCGGCGCCGAGGAGCTGTATACAGTACACAGCAGATCAAAGCCTTAATTGAAAAATAATTATAGGTACTTAATCATAGAAAGCGCCGGGCTAATTGAAGTGAAAACAAGAAGGCGAGCGCAGACCCTCGGAATCGTGGCAGAAAGAGGATATTGTAAAAGCTTCCTCTTCAATCCCCATTGTCTTCCAGATTAAATAGGAGAGGGGCTATTAGCAGAGTTAATTGGCTCTCTAATTTAGATCTCGCCCCAGTGAAAGCATAACGGATGCGGGCCTGTCGGCCGGTGATGCGCGTACTCTATCACGCTGTCCTGTTGGGCTGTGATTGGTTAATTGCTCTGGGATTTTTTTTTTTTTTTTTTGCAAAGTTTTCCCCTCATTCTTCAAAAGCCCAGGCAGATTTGTGGCCGACGTCTCCCTGGCTGCCCAGGTAGGTGCTCATTGTTTTGAGGTTCGGTGATTCATTTACTGGGCCCTGTACTTTACCTCACTTTAAGCCTCTTTAAAAAAAATAAAAATAAAAAATGGTGCTTTTATTTTAGCCACGTTTGTGATTGTCTTCTTACTTGTCACGCTTACTTTTTGTGAAAAGTGCAGAGAAAGAGCACAAACATTCCCACCGTGTCAAAGGGCCCCTTATCGCCCTCCTGGCAAAAAAATAAAAAAATAAATAAAAAAATTAAAAAAAAATAGTTCCGTGCGCTCACTCTGCCCTCTAGCGGGCTTCAGGAGCTATTGCGGCGTTTACTCGGTAAAGTCCATTAAGACTCCCCAAAAGGTGCAAGAAAGTAAATGGGCCATTTTTCTACCATTTTCCGGGGCAGCCTTTCATCATTTCAGCACACCTCTTTTCTAGTGTTTTCACATTGTTGCCTGAGTAGTAATGGAAGCTCCTGAATGGAGTTCTAAATAGAAGCTGGGGAAATTTTTCTTTCAAGCTCTTGTCGCACCAACTTTTTTTTTTTTTATTTTTTATTATTTTTTTTTTTTTTTTTTTTTTTTTTTTGCTCCAGCAAAACTCAGAGAAAATGACAGCAGGTTATGCTGCCCGCTATATGACACATGGGACTGCATTATTAGAGTTTCTACCAACTTTTGTCGAGGTCTGCTACATTATCAAGAAGTATTTAGGATTTAAAAGGGTAATGGTTCTTCTAGTACTACCATGTGGTTGGCATTTTCTTTCATTTTATCTTATGCCATAGTGCTTGATAAAATTTTATATTATCTGATAATTAAAAAAAACCAACATATAATTAGTTGTTCCAAGATTTCCCTTAATAAATGTAAAAACAAATACTTTTGAACGGCTCTTTAAAAACAAATCTTTAACTAAGCAAGTGTCCCCCTTTCTAACTTACACTTTATTAATGTGTAAGTTAGAAACTTTTACCCAACTTTTACCCATGATGTTTTTTATTTCACATCTACTTGGTCGTACGTTTCAATTTCAACATACAGTGGAAATAATCGGGTCAGTCCAAGTCCATGGCAGTGCAGGCAGAATTTGATGTACATCTGGCAACATTTCTCAGGTGCAACAATGACACCAAGGATTTGCTTTGAGGTGTTTCACTGGCCACCGCCAAGGCTAAATAAAAAAATGTTGCCACCTACATATGAAACATTGCCAGGTCAGTTCTTTAAAAGACAATGATGAGTTAATGCTGTTGATACAGAGATTTGGTTGCATTAAGTCAGCAGTTCCCAAAGATTTTCTTCTGGGACCCCCTATAGATTACAATAAAATCCCCCCCTCTACCCTCCCTCCAAAAAAAACAAAACAAAAAAAAATCAACTGGGCACACACATCGTTCAACCAGACATAAACCTAAACACATATTTTGTTTTCAAACTCCACTGAAGTTTATTTCACACTTCAGGTTGCAACAAAAACAACAAACCATGTTTACGGTGAAACACTTAACTGTTTTATTATTTATTTTCATTCATCCATACCGCTTCCCGCAACCCCCTGCAATGGCACTTTGCCCCCCCCCCCGACCCCCCAAAAACCCATAGTGCCCCCCACACTTTGGGAACCACTGCATTAAGTGAACATTAGGTCAAAAACAAACCAGTTTGTTGGGTGAGAAAGGATACCAGAAGCAGGCTCATCATTCTCTCGTGTCTTGACCACCATTTTGAATTTTACAAATTCAAAATGGTGAATTTGTAACTGAGCCCTTTCCACTGGATGAAACAAAGTGATGACATGGTAAACTGATGCTGTATAATTGTGTTAATATTAGTGAATTGTGTTGATAGCTGAGCTGGGTTAAAAATCTACCAGAAGGAAACCAGTAAATAGGAGAAGGCCTGTTTACTGTCGAAGCAAGATTTGAATCAGCTATAACCATTGTTAGCTAGCTAGGTAGTTTATTGCCTCTGTTATGGTTGAGTGCTAATTTATGGTCATTCATTTTTTGCCACTGGCTGATTTCTGCTGCCAAATCTGGTTCCCAGTTTTTCTGTTCTTGATTGTAATGCAGAAAGTCCCCCCAACCATCTTTGACATTTACAGTTAAAGTTCATTCAAATGGCATTAAAAAGGTCTTTTAAAGTCTTTCACTTCACTTGTTGAAACCTGGTGTAGGACAGAAGTACATCAAAAAATAAGGTACAGTTCAGAAACGACTTGATGTTTCGCTAAAAGCCCTTTTACTTACCCTCGTCTAGACCCAAGTAGCATGACTTTTTGAATCCATCAGCATATGTGGCGTGGTAGGAGACATTGGGAAAGCACTTCAACTGATTTGTGCAGCAATATCTCACAATGGTGACACAGTATGTCTGGTTTGTGGTGGAAAGCGTTGGTACAGCATACAGCACCAATCAATGCAGGCCCTGTTCCTCACAGTGGGACTGCCAGGTAAAGGCTTTTTACACATGGAGGATGAGAGAAGTAGACATTTATCAAACATTTCTCCACATGTCGGATTAGGGAGAACATTTTTCCAAAGTATGTTTTGGAGGATACTTTGGAATATTCGTGAGGTTTCAGGACAGATTTTCTCCGTTTCCACACCCCGCACCCCGCTTTGCCCCTTTTCCCCCCCCGTCACATAAAAATGCAGTCGACTGCAGAAAAGATGGTGTCTCTCCGGAATCAAATGGAAATTTGATGAGACATCCGAAGCTTAGCTGAGCAAGCACAAGCTTTACTAGAGTGTCACACAATGTAAAGTACATTTCCACACGCAGTGCTTAACAGCTGAATGTGGTGTAGAGCATATTGTGTGTGAGGGTTTAAAGGCTTAAAAACAGGTACGCTATCTCAGGACACTGAAAAATGGGATGTTTCACCACATGCTGCTTTGACTTGGGAGGTTTGCACATCGCAGCTGTTAGGAAATAGCTACAGAAACGTAGTTTTTCTTTGGCAGTTTTAACTTTAATTGAAATTAATGCTGCTTGGGTTCAGATTTCTTAACTACTGTCAAATTGTTCATTTATTGGAAAGGTCTGATTGTCAATTCAGCTTTCTTGGAACTATCAAGAAAGCTAATAGTTTCTATGGAGACTCAATTCAAATGTATTGAATTGGGTCTCCAAAGAAAACTGTAGACCTATAAAGCGTCGCACATTCATTGGATGTCCTGGAATAAGTGTGTTACATTTGCAGCTGCGTAAGCTGACAATGACTTTGTAATCAACCTTCAGTTTTCACACTTCTGCTATTTAATTGCGTCAAAAGTCCTACAGTTAGAGTACCCTGTGTGAAGACACTCTCCATTAGGGAAAAAAATCCACCTGCCACCTGGTTGTTCATCAGTCATAGAACAAAAATCATAAATAGAGTTTCATAAATTATACTAAGAGTTTAAGTGGAATTGTCTTAGCATAAGTCAAAGAATGTGTACTGTAATATCAGGGAGTTACTCAAAAAATGATTTGTATATATATATATAGTTTTAAAGCTGCAGTATGTCACTTATATTTTTTTGACATGTATGTTGAAATTGTCACTATGTTGTAACTGTCTGGTAAGAGACAGATAATCTGTGAAAGAAACTGAGCTCCTCCCATTTTTCCAGTGCTAATTAGAAACAACCAATCAGAACCAGGAGGCGAGTCAATCTCGTTGCTCATCCTCCCCTCGATCCCCCCTTATTCTCTGATATGCTCAGGTTAGATAGCATGGTGGATAAACAGTCTTCCTGTAACAGTAAGTTATTTCTCCGCCATCAGCACATTTCACAGCAAGTACACAAGGATGATTGACACCGCTAAGACCATCCTCCTGGCTCTGATTGGTCGTTTTTGCATCATAGGGAGGAAGTGGAGGAGATCAATCTTTTCACACATTATTGGCCTGATAACATTATGCCAAGACATGATGGCTGTTTTAACAAATATGAAAAAAAAAAAAAAAACACACGTAAAAGTTACACACTGTAATGTACTTCCCACATTGAGGGACTACAATACTGAAAGTCTTCATATCACAAAATCAGTAAAATTTATGTGAAGTCATTTTAGCAGAATAAACAGTTTAACACTCTGAAAATAAGCTTTCCATCATTATTTTCTTGTACGTTTCTACAGTATGACAATACTATAATCACAAGGCAAAATACCTTCAGGTATTATTTTAAAGAAAAAAAAATAGTCTTTGTTTTTTTTGGGGTTTTTTTATGATTAGAAAATATTTTAAAAGAAGTCTATGCAGAATATATATTTGTTGATTTGTTGTTACAGGCAACCTGTCCAGGGTGCAGCTTGTCCTGCCTAGAGAAAGGCCCCGCAAAGACAAGCAGATGTGTGGATGGATGGAAGGATAGGTTGTTGTTGTTGTTTATCCTGTCAGCGTTATCTACTATAAATGCAGTGGTCAACAGTTTGTCATTGTTAGACAGCTGTTATCTGCAGCCCTGCAGGTCCACATGAAAAATAAAATAATTGCCACTTCGCTTAAATATATTTGTACTGCTTATTTGATGTTTATATTTCTTCATTTGAAAAAGGAACAGGATGGATGAATTTGATTAATTAGATTCTTTTCTCTTTTTTTTCATGTCACACTGGGAGTTGCTAAAAATTTCTGCACTGTTTCAAACTGAAAAAAAAAAAAATCCAAACAATTCAACCTTATCAGAACGCCGGTGTCTTCATGACAGTTGTTTCATAAACAATGTACATTCACACATGTAACTAGTAGATATTACTACTAGTTACATGTGGCCCTCAAATTTGAGTTCTGACAAATTGACATGGAATGAACCAACTTGATTCATGTGTCAGAGCTCCAAACAAAGCTTCATTCGTGAAACGCTGCCGCCATCTGCTGGGCAAACTGTGCATTACTGATCCCAGTTCACTGTTGAGGTCAGTGTCTTCACGTCAAACAACCTAAAAGTTTTCTTCGTGGAGAACTTTTAATAGCACCATGTGTCTTCCACCAAGATTTAATGATAAAATGAAAAATAAAAGTGCAATGGAAAGAAAACGCTGCAAAACAAACAAAAAACTAAGACACACAGGTGAGAAATAATATTGATAAACACTAACAAATTATTCAGTATCTTTCTCGTCAGTGTAAATAACCTAAATAAGTTTTTAATATTTTAAAAATGAAGAACAGGGTGCACTACATAGCAGGCAGTGAGTTTGTGATAGTTTTGTAGAATAATGTATCAGTCAATACGGTTCACTGTTAGCTCACTGCAAAGAAACATGAGATAGGCAAGGGTCTATATGGTTTCGTTAATAGAAATGTATTTGTTGTATGTAATCTGTCAGAAGATGATCCTGAACTATAGGATGCAAGAATAAAAACATGTTTCAAGTAGCAACTAACTACTGCATAATGTGGCGATGATTTCTGATAACATGATTATATTATTTAGCACATTTTATGTAAGCAAGAAACTGATATTCTTGGCATTTTTCATAATTTAATTTATTGAACTGTCTTGAAAAGAGCCCAGTGGGTATTAAATCATGTTTATTCAGTGCTGGGATTATATTCAGTGCTGGAAATTAGCTTGCATCCCCTCATCGCCAAACTCAAAGTAATGTAAATTTGGGGGGATTAAACAATTTGTCTGAGACATTCTTTGTTTGTGATCACTTACTATCTGGTGCACTCAGCTGGATTGAAGTTTCACTCATCAGACACAAAGTGACACTTCAGATAGAAACTAGACAAAATGGGAACAGCCCAGAAATCACAAAGGCACAACCCTACCACAAGCTAGAGTATTTGATGGAAGTGTATAATTAACATGGACGATCAGGATGTTTGGAGGAGGCAATGTCAGGCTTTCAAATCTTATAACACTGAACTGACTGCCATAAATAGGTACGATAGCATCATGCTAAGGGTCTGAACAAAGATGGATGACTATAACAAATTTAACCTTGAATCACCACAACGACGACTCCAATGACGACTGCGCTGCGATTGGCGTTTTCACTGCCAAGTGAACACAAAGAGTGTGTACTGTACACCATGGAGGAGCTGTGCAGCCTGAAATCCACACACGGATACAACCAACATTTAAACAGATTTGTAAAGAACATACAAACTAATGTGAATAATAAGGTGAACTAGCAAAATTATATTAGATAAAATCCAGCTTTTATCTGCCAACTAAATAGTCATGTAGCCTGTTTGTATGTTACTACATGCCCTTACAAAAAATCCCATGAAAATCACATGTTTTCACATGTGATCACATGTCAAAATCACATGTGATTTTCATGGGACTTTTTTGTAAAAGCATGTAGTAACATACAAACAGGCTACATGACTATTTAGTTAGCAGATAAAAGTTGGATTAGATAATATAATTTTGCTAGTTCGCCAATAAGTACTACAGTAAATATCACTGATATTTATTATAATATTACACAGAGGTCGGAAGAGTACTCAAAAATTGTAATTGAGTGATAGTTGGAGTGTGCTTATATTGTTTATAAGTTAGGAGTATGGGAGCGCTAGTTCTATGTTTGTGGCTTTTTCATTGTTGTCATAGCAACTGCTTTCCAAGATGGCTGTCGGTTACAAAGTTCACGGAAGTGGACGTTACATGAGACGCACATATTATCTAATGTGCACAAAACCCTTTTGTTCTGTGGGAGGAAGCCGGAGCACCCGGAGAGAACCCACTCATGTTCATGGAGAACATGAAAACCCCGTGCATAAAGAACCCAGGCCAGGATTCAAACCCAAGACTTTCTACCAATGGCTCCACTGTTCAGCCCTGATGTTTAATTTGTGATGTTTTACACATTAAATTTATTTTATATTGACACCTAAGAAAAATTAAGAGACGAGCTGACCTAACAGTCATGACTTCAGACTGTGGCCAGGAAGCTGGAGCACCTGAGAGAACTTGAAACTAGCTGCAACAAGGCGCTACCCCCCTGACCCGACCCTGGATAAAGTAAAAAAAATGGATGGATGAAATGTGACCCCGGACATGCTGTTAGTCAAATTAACTGACAACAAGATTTTTCAGCTTGGCTTTTGGATTTCACTTTCCCCTTTTCACCACGAACTTCCCCAGCCGGGGAAGTGGGTTCTTTGACAACGTTAGAAGAAACCTTGCCCTGGACAGTTGTCTCTTTCTGAGCGCTGTCTTCTAATACACTCTTTGATGGAGCAGAAGTTGAGGTTTTACCCTCAGCTCTCTCCTGTTCTTTGGAAACATTAGAGACTCCTAGCACAGGAGTCTCTTCCGTCAACGCCGCAGTTGCTATTTCAGTTTCAACTGTCTGCAAACTCACACCAAATGCCCCAGCAGAGGAAGGCTGTTCTTTAGAGACACTGGGTGAATCCTTCCCTTCTTCAAGGGTTTCACCTTCTACTTCCTCTTTCGTCAAAGCACAACATTCTTTAGAGACACTGGAGGAATCCTTCCCCCTTGCAGTGGTCTCTTCAAGGGCTTTCCCTTCTAATTCCTCTTTCGTCAAAGCGCTTTCAGGTGGGGAAGGCTTGAACAGATAACTATCAAAAATATCATACTCAACGGTGAACTCGTCCTGAGAGCTTTCCTCTGTGCAAACTTCCCCAGCCGGGGAAGGGTTGAATAGAAAAGCATTGAAATCATCGACAAGCTCCTCCTGAGAGGTACGAATTTCCTCCCCAGCCGGGGACGTTTGCTTGCAAGATGGGGAAGACTTGAACAGATAAGTGTCAAAAATATCGTACTCAACGGTGAACTCGTCCTGAGTGCTACGATTTTCCTGTGAGAAAACTTCCCCAGCTGGGGAAGGTTTGGATAGAAAAGCGTTGAAGTCATCGATTAACTCCTCCTGAGAGGTACGAATTTCCTCTGAGCAAACGCCCCCAGCTGGGGACGTTTGCTTGCAAGGTCGGGAAGGCTTGAACAGATAACTATCAAAAATATCGTCCTCAATGGTGAAATCGTCCTGAGTGCTACAATTTTCCTCTGACCAAACTTCCCCAGCTGGGGAAGTTTGCTTCCCACGTGGGGAAGTCTTGAACAAATAAGAATCAAAAATATCGTCCTCAACGGTGCACTCGTCCTGAGAGCTTCGATTTTCCTGTGAGCATACTTCCCCAGCCGGGGAAGGCTTGAATAGAAAAGCATCGAAATCATCGATGAACTCCTCCTGAGAAAACATGGTCGCTGAAATCTTTTCCATTATGACGTGCTTGCTAAACGCGGTGCTAAGGGTCAAAGAATCTCTTGTGTAATACCTGATATTTTGAGATGCAAGCATTTATAACCTCAGATGTTCTTTGATCTATGTCATAGATGAGGTCATAGCTACAATGAGCTCATTTTCTGGCCAGACATTCTGGGCAATGTCTTGCTTCTGATCGTTGCTATGGAAACAGTCAGATCAGTTCTGCATGATTCAAAACTATTAATCCTTTGCAACTGCTTCACTTATTCATTCGAGGTGCCATGACGGACGTCGTAAGTGAAGGATGGGAGTATTGAACAGAGTGGCTTAAGTTATTTTCCCAAGTTGTTTTTACCAGTTTATTGGTGGCTTCTTCTTGTTGGAATGGAGATAACTTGTCTGTGAATGTAACAAACCTGATTGGGGTTCATACACGGTGCTATTTACAAAAGCTGGAAATTGCTAGCTTCCAAACCAACCCATACTTCCTCCCTCCTGATGTGTTCATCAAATTATTGATTTTGCCTGAATTCACGCCAAATTATTTATGTCATAAATAGAGTTTCCTCTTACACCAGAGGAATATTAAAAATGTACAAAAATTTAGATGCTCATCAGTTTTTTTCCATACACGCTAGGCTACATGATGGTGGGGCATTGTTTCCATGGTTACTAATGGTTTGACGCTTCCCTTCTCCATGAAGCAATATGTGATATCTTTCAGTATTTGACCTCTTATAAAATATATGAACATTTATCTTCTTGCCTTGTGAAAAGCGTTTGCTGAAAATCCACAATGACTCAGAGGTCTGACAGTCATTATGATTGACGGCCTGTTTCTTTCCTCAGAAAAAATGTGCAATTAAATGACAGGTTTGGTTTCTATCCTTGTTTGTGTATGCAGCCAACCACGCAGCATCACATTATCATCTTTAAATTGAAATCAACTAAATCGAAGCGATTTTAGACAGGCTGTTTTTTGACAGGCTTTAAAGGAGCGCAGTGGTTATTTTGATGTCCATCATGGCGGAGCGGGCAGATTTCTGAAGAGCCAGACGTCACGCGCTAAGGAACAATACATAGTTCCCACAATCTGAACAGGAAATGATCGCCGCCATTTTAGCAGGCCAGCGCATGTGCAAAGAGTAGTGGGCCCATGGCTACGAGACCAAAAAATAGAAAATAAGTGGACACTCTTGACCAATGTGTGAGAAAAAGATACAAGAACAAAATGGCTGCTGTCGGGATATGTTGAGACTGAGAAGAAAAATATGTGTCAGACAAGCTGCCTCCGATCTCCTACATCAATATAGTTAACTCACGTTTCGTCACCAAAGTCTCCAATAATAGAAAAAAGTTGCTGTGGATTTGTTGATCATCATTGACACCAAATTTGTTTTGTTTTGTAAAAGTAAATAAATGTGAATAACTGTACTGATATTGATAAGGAACTGCCAGCATCATAATTTATTTGGCACAATTACACATTCTTTGACTTCTTGCGTTCTTCTGTGATGTTAAATGCTTTTTAACCATTTTATTGGCGACGTACAGACAGGAGGAACATTGTCCCATAGAGTGGCAGCCAGTGCAGTTTGAGAGGTTGATCAATCCCAGGTGAGGCTCAGCTCACTGCTTCACTTCTGAGCATTTGAATGAGAAATTGCGAAAATTCTATGATTTTGAAGATAAAAATAAGCAAACTCTGTTAAGCTAAATGAAAAATAAATACTTTATAGTGCAAAACATAGGGTGAAAATAGCAATATAATTTATCTTATCATTATATTATTCTTCCATGACAGGTGAGGCTCTGCATGTAATGCATGTGTGGGTTACCTGGGTCGTTGGAATGTATTTAACGTCAACACAATCACCAGAAATATATTTACAAAGAAGCGTTTGAAAAGCTCCAAGGTTATTTCAAGTATTATGATTTATTGGTTTGCAGAGCCGGTGGAAAGATTCAGCTTTCTTCTTGCTTAGAGGAATATATTGCTGTCCAGCAGGTGGCGGCATACAACTTTAATAGAGACAGCAGAAGAAGTCGTTTGTAAATCTGCTGCATGTCGCTGAGATAATAGTTTGTTTTTTATTTTAACGAAATTTATTTGAACTATCACAAACCATGGTGGGGATATCAGGACGGATTTTTCCTGAACAATTTATGAAGTAGAATAAAAACAGCTCGTTTAAAAAATAAAAAAAAAAACATATAAGGCTGGCACGAGCTCCCTGGTGCTGGTTACCTTTAGCTCAGAGCTAGCCCGTGTTGGTTTGTTTTGCTAACAATGAGTTACAGTGACTGCTGTGTTGTGTAGCTGCTCTCTTAGTTAGTAGCCCTTTGCGGTTTGTTGTTTTCAGTTGCTGAAGCCAGCAAAATAAAAGCGGCATCGGCCGCGGAAAGCTGCCAGCAGCAGAGACTCTTTGTCGGGGTTAGCAGTGGTTTAATGAGCTCCTGAGCAGCTCGCCGTGTCCGCGGAATGGTTCAGCTGCTTGTTCGATGGGGCTGCTGAGGAGCACGATGCCGCCCAAGATCCAGCTGCTGGCCGTCCTGGCGTTCGGGGTGGCCATGCTCCTGATAGAGAACCAGATCCAGAGGCTGGACGAGTCGAGAGCCAAACTGGGTAAGAGCTGTCTCTGTTTGTTGCTCTGGACGTATATAATTTAAGCAAACCATTCTATAATCCTCAAAGACATACACATTTAAAAGGATTTCACACTGATTCAAATATTAGTTAGATCTTTCCTCTGAGATTATCAACAATACAAAGACAGTAAAGTTGGAAGTTTCCAAATTGTGGTTTGAAAACTTTGTTCAGTGGATGATTGAGTTCAGGTCTGATATGCCAAAAGAGATAAACAAACAAACAAACAAACAAAAAAAAAAACAGTAATCAAACAATATTATTAATAGTCTGGTTTCAAAATAGATTAAAAAACAACTAAATAAAATGTACGTATTACAGGGATGACAGTATTTTCATTGGAGTTTAACACAATATCACTACCATAGGCATAGTTGTGAAATAGTTAGTTTACTTTTTTTTTTTTTTTAAAAAGCTATGGTCTGAAAACTATGTCGCTCGTTTTAATTTAATTCCCCTAAATAAAATGCGATTCCCCTGTATGTAATTATTCCCAGTATAAATAAAGCTGTTCTGTTTGTGGCCTCAGAGAGGTTTTGCTGGAGAACAAACAGCTTCATGGAGTCGGAGGAAAACAGTGGAGACGGGCCAGGGAGGAAGGTGACAAGCTTAAAACTGCTTCTGAAACATCTCGAGCTTTTAAGCATCCTACAAATCATTGTGGTTTCTATTATCGCTATTATGAAAGCGACACTAAAAAGATAAAAATCTAATCTTTTGTCTCTTTGGCTTTAAATCTGTCACTGCATGCAGTCAGTGCCTCACTGAACAGAACGAAGCCGTTATTATAAGGGATCCATTCAATACTGCGACTGTACTGTTGAACAATAATTGGATCTAAACGGATTTTTAAATGGCACCACAATCTATATAGATTCCCGCCATGTATGCGATGCTGGAAAAATAGTTTTAACAGCCATAGTAACTTAGGCTAAATGAGCCTAAGTTTCCTCTAAGTGAGCCTCAGTTTACTTAGAGCAGGGATTGTTGGTTTATTGCTGTCACTGGATGTCTAATTATTACCACCATGATGCTATTTTTTCAAGAAAATGATGCCAAAATTGCCCAGCCGTCCTACATACCCAGCAGGAACCTGAGCTTTCGTTTTGGATGAGGAGTTCTAGAGGTAGACTGTCAACGAGAGTTTGGAGTCTTTGGACCCTTAATAATTTCCTCTTATAGAATTATTATTTTTAGGCTGCATTTACGCAAGACTGCTGCCTGGAAACGGCAGGTATTTTCTGATGTTTGAGGAAAAAGTTCCACTTTTAGAAAACCTCGAGTCAGCTGTACTTGTCATGCCAGGCCACTAGACGGCGCTGTGATTTTAGCATGTCATCAAATGCGCTGTTGACCCTCAGCTTCCACCTCCTTGTTAACAATCATCCATCTCCCAAGTACAAAGTGCTCGTCGTATGCAACTTAAATCAGAAGTTGTGTTAAACTGATCATGTTAAGCAGCACAGAGCTGCGGGTTTATGGGTAGAATAAACCTTCCAGCCGTGCGGCTGGGACAGACTCTGGTCACTGTTGTGTTAACGAGAGTCTGGTCAGGAATAAAAGGTTACAGTTGGGGCTCTGCGGTGGTGCGGGCGTAAACAAATCCTAACAAAAAGAAAACGTGTAATTGCAGAGAGAAGCCGTGAGTCAGGCAGCCAAATAAAATGGCACATAATATGCAACGTTCCGGGTTTGCGAATACTTTTGAAAGCCTCTGTTTTTCGAGAGGTTGAATATTTCACTCGTAAACGGATGCTTGGCTGCTTTTTTTCTGATCCATAAACAGCTGTGTTCCACCATACAGGTGAAACTTCACTGAGCTTTCAAAGGTCGAGTCAAAAGACGTTCCATCCACACACACGCGCACACACACACACACGCACACACACTCCTGTAATTGGCTTTCATCGCTTTCTGCTGCTGCGGAGGGGATGAGAAAAAACACCTTTAATTACGGCTCCTGTCAATATTCTCATCAAAACCTGAGCAAGGTTTTCATGAGAGTAAAAGTTGTCTGATGAGACGGAACAACTTTCATGCGACAGTTGTTAGGTGCTGTGTTGTTTTTAATTAATTACGGTTTGCAAACACACTGCGGTGACCTCATGTCAGGTTGTGTGTGGGAGGAAAGACCACCATGTTCACAGCTCTGAGCGCTCCTCTGACAGCTGGAGACGTCCACACTTCTTCCAGCGGTTTGCTTATTAATCTACTCAGAAATAGAGGTTTGAAAGCTTTTGATATATTAATGAAAGTTTCTGCTTTGTTGCAGGTAAATTATGTGCCTGGTGTTTGTCCACATTTCCCTCTTTTTCCATTTCGCATGTTGAGGCACCGGTGTGAAAGTGTCACCTTGTGTTAGTTCCTGAACAGGAAGTCCTAGGGAAGAGATTATTAGCTCTAATAGCGTAACTATTGGTTACCAGCTGGCAGTGGTAAAATCAGAGCTATTTTCACCAAAACTAGTGTTAGTCCCTCTGGAATTTTTCGATTGTTTTTATCATTTTTCCTCATATACCCCTTCCAGAATCTGCATATAGAGGACACACAAAAAAAGCAGTTGTATTTTTTTTCAAAGAATTTGTTTAGCAATACCTTTTTTTTTTTGGTTACTCACAGACTACAACTTTACATTGAATAAGGCTAGTGTAGTAGAAGTGAGAAATACTGCCTCCTGCAGGTCAGAGCTAGCAGTCACTTAAACCCAATGGTTTTGACCATTTTTGTGCAAGATTTGCAACAAATCCACCATAATCAATTGGCGTGAAAAATATGTGAGGATCTGTCGATTTTGATATGTTTTAATTTAGTTTCAGTCATTGTATTATGAGTAGCCTCATTTTATTTGGTCTTTTGTTGAGGTTTTAGTTCATTCTGACTAAATCTGTCAGACTAAATTAAATGTTAATCTGCCTCCCTAAAAAATGAAACCTTTTACAAATTTGTGAGAAGAAGAAATCTTTAATTATAATTCTTGTCCTTGGATGGATAAATGACAATTTTCTTTTCTCACAGTGACACAGGTTTAAATTTGTTACTGTATTTGGGAAAAAGAAAAAAAAAACATTCAGTTTTTTTTATGGTTGAACAATCCTAAAAACAATGTGAATTACACACAACACCCTCCATTAAAGACAACATTGTTAAAGCTGTGCCAATAGTGGAACAAAATCACATTCCAACTTAGTATTTGTCATTTAAAACAACTAAAATGATCAGATGGAGAAAAAAGGAACATCTATTTAAGTTACCTGTTACTTCTAAATGTTTCATTTCTTTCACTTCTCCTGCTGTCTGAGTTGACAAAAATGTCAATCTTCTTCACCATAAAAGTCATTCAGGGGGCAAATAAAAAAAACAAAAAAAAAAAACATTTCCTTGCAAATGTCCATCAATATGCATTTTTTTTTGGAGGGGGGGGGGTCAAATGTAGCTCTAAATTAACCAAATACCACAATGGAAAGCACTGTAGATGACTTTGTTTTGGCCAAAAGGTCGGTAACTTCTGCAAACATGCGGCAGAAATGTCCACCAGTTCGTCAGTGATGTTCGTCTGTCCTCGGCAGAGCGGACCATGGCCAGACACGAGGTGGTGGAGGTGGAGCTGCGCCGCAGCGAGGACGGCGGCGTGCGGGAAGCCGACGACTCGGTGATCATCTACAACAGGGTTCCCAAGACGGCCAGCACCTCCTTCACCAACATCGCCTACGACCTCTGCAGCAGGAACCGCTTCCATGTGCTGCACATCAACACCACCAAAAACAACCCTGTCATGTCCTTACAGGACCAGGTGAGTGCCTTCCCACTTCAAGTACATTGTTTCCGTGGTAACCGGCGAAGGGGATGCGTCAAATGTTCAGATATGCTCATCCTGCCAGAGACGCTTTTATTTTAACATTACCATAAAATAATAGATTTTCATCAAAATGTTCCAATAAATAGACAAAAAAAAAATCCCCTTGCATCTACTCGTTTCCAAGGTGATGCTAATCATATATTAATGAAAAGAGCAAAGAGTGTTTTGTTGGCACCACAAATGCAGAGCTCATGACAGGCCTTTAATGGCTCCAAATGCTGAAGCCAGAGATGTTACACACTTTGACTAGAAGGCAGGAGCTTTACTGAAAGCAGTTTATGACGTGACAGAGAAAACACAAAGGATGTATGATGAGTTTGATTTATTTTTATTATTTTTGTCTTTGTGGTAAATAAAGAGCAGAAAATAATTTTAGTCCGTTCAAACAGGTTAATGAGAACAAGAAGCAGACAAACAACTTGTTGTCTTACATGTAACTTTTCCACCTAAAACAGACAGGTGGAAAAGCGTAGGAGGAAGAAGAAGCAAGTATCACTGCAGGCCTGGTTGGAGTTACACGCCCTCCTTGATGGAAAGATTACTGACAAAAAACCTGAAAAGCCAGGCGCTTCACTGGTCACTGGAAAACAATCGATCTGTAACACGCAGGAGACATTGACAGAGAAGAAACAGACATTTAAGTCCAAGTGTGTCAAAAAGACACCAGTAATATGAGAGAATAACAACAATAAGTAGGGAATTATATAATTTGGACATTGGGTGTATGAACGAGGCCCAGTATGTCAAACGATTTCTGCAGAAAGCATTTTACTGGTCATTGAGAAAGAATCCATCTCTGAAACACAGCAGACAGTGGATAAGCCAGGGGAGAAATGACCATTTAAGAGTAAGGATGTAAAGAAGTCACCAATATTATGAGGCTCTTTGGTGGATCTAATATTTTATTACGGATAATTTGGAAAACGATGGAAATTCTCTGTCAGAAAAACTAGGTGGTCAGGCAGCTTTGTGCAAGTACGCAAAGAAGACATTTTGGAAAATGTTTCCTGAGTCAGAACCTCGATTAGATCTACGTTTTTTTGTTGAATATATTGAAATGCAAGACGTTTGAATCAAAGCAAAAGACGGTAATCAGGCGGCTCTCTTAGAAAAGGAGAGTTATTCCAAGGACACTGTGGCCTCTTTACCACAAGTGGTCACTGTAAAAGAGTCAGTCTTTTAATGCAGTGGTTCCCAACCCTGGTCCTCAGGGCCCACTGCTGCTAACATTTACACTTTCTGCTTCAAGAATTGCGGATAACTAAGGCATCCCTCTTTGAGGAAATTGGAAAAAGAAAAATTTCAGAGAACATTTATGAATGCTGCTTAACACACCTCCAACTTCATGAAAAGCTAAATGCTAAATTCAAGGAAAACATGCTGAACACAGTGATCTCAGAACCAAGACAAAACAGGGAAAATGGTCTCTGTTCAAGTATAGACAGATTTAAAAGAGAGCTCAGAGTTGAAAACGGCAAGTTATCAATCTGTAACACAAACCAAGATGGATGCCCAGGAAACAAGATGTCAGTCAAAACCAGTCCACCGAACTATTTTATCACAAACTGAGGCCGACTTATTGGAAGATGTTGAAAAAAAGAACCATCTTTGAAACTTGACAAAATGTGGATCAGCAGGTGGAGAAAAAGCCATGTACAAAACTTAAACGAAAGAGCTAGAAAAAGGCGGCAATGGAAAATGTCTCAGAGCTGGAAACCCTGGATAATGAAAAGGTTTCTGGAGAAAGAACAAGAAGGTTCAATCCTGGAACTAGTCAGACACCTTCAAATGAGACACTAATACAAATGAAACGGTGATCTCTAATCCACGGAAGAAGTAATGGTCTCTGAAACACGACAAAATGACGATCAGAAAGTGGAGAAAGAGCCCTCTAAGAAATCTAAATGAAAAGAGGAAAATGTGACAATGAAAGCTGTTTCTGAGATGAAAACCCTCAATAATCAAGAGGTTTCAGTAACAAAAATAGCTCAGGACCAAACAGCCGGCGTCAAAAATTTGATTTATCCAAATGAAACTGTGATCTCTATACTATAAGTTAGAAGACAAGGTCTCTGGAAAACAACAAAATGGAGAGCAGCAAGTAGAGAAAAAGATATCTAAGAAAACTAGACATAAGACAAGGAGAGCAGGCAAAAACCAAAAGATGTCTGGAGAAAACACTGAACAAGAACAAGTTTCCATAACAGAAATATTTAAGGATCAGTCCTCCAACTTCAAGAATGAGATTTATCCAAACGCAGCTGTGATCTCTAATCTACTCCAGGCAACTCAAGAAGAAAAGACCTCTGAAACGCAACAAAATGAGGACCAGAAACTGGAGGAAAACTTATCTAGGAAATCTAAACCTATGAGAAAGGCAGCAATAAAAGCAGCCTCTGAACTGGAAGCCCTAGTAAACCAAGCACAGATGGACACCTCTGAAACTCAAAAGATTCTGGCACCACAAGCTGTTTTCGAAATAAAAACAGAGAAAAACAGTTTTTTTTTAAGCAAAAGGAGACACAACTTGAAGCTTCCTCTGAAATGCTGAATGATCAAGAGGAAAAAAACAGTGAATTTAGTGAAGCAGAGCGGGACTCTACAACCAAAGAGAAAGCTAGCCAGGAAGGGGAAGAATTACAATCTAAAACATCTACAAGTAGGAAGTCACAAAGATAAAATCTCCGTCCAACATCAATGTTCATCTTTTACTCTGATTCTAAAATTGCAACCAATATCTGGGTGCTATGTAAAAAAAATATAAATATGAAAAGCTTTTCTTCCTCCCTCCAGCATCTTTATTCACGTCCCTCTTCCGTTTTCTGTTTTATTGTATTTTCCCCACTGCTCCACCTTTACCTCACTGTTAAATGCGTCAATACGACGATTTAAATTTAAAAGAAGAAACAAAAATGCTCCTGAGTGTGTTCTCGAAGGGCCAAGCGGCCTGTGTTGGGACGCCTAATGAGTGCACTTCCTCTGTTATTGATCATTTCATACATGCACAAACAGCTGTTAAATACAGAAAATGCCAACTAGACAAAAATTTTCCCACATCGTTTGGCGCCCCCTCTGGTGCAGCACCCCTATGAGTTTTATAGAGTGCATACCCACTTTTTGCGCCACTGGCCTGAACCACCGAACCCAGGAATGCCACGGTGGGGGAAAAAAAAGCCACATTTTCTTCATAAACAGAAAATGTACATCCAGTGAAAGAACATCTGTCTTTTCTGTGTAAACTCCTCTGGCGATTAACTCTGAACTGTAAACAAATTGCACCTTTACTTTGAAAGAAAACCGGACTTTGGACCGCTGAACTACATAGCAGTCTGTTATCCATGAAGCTGTTCTTCGTGCTTGATCAGCCCCAGTGCTGCATTGTTGGGTCCATTCCATCACACGTTAATGAACGGACTGCGTGGCTACACACTCCTCACCTCTCCAGGTGTCTTGTTTTCATCTCCTCGCCGTGTTTGTCTGCTGCCTGCTGCATTGAGTACATAAAAGCGCCGCAGCTCTAGTATTGTTATACGTCTGGCTGCCGGTGCCAAGGTAATATCCTGTTTGCCCTCACACACTCTGTGAACACGGTCAAACCGAAATCCAGTCTACGGTACATCACACCCCACCATTACATTAGGATCATGAAGAGAAATTTTTACATCCAAATGTCTTAAGCAGCCAATCACACTTAAACTCTTGCCTAAAACGAACCAATATACTCAATATATTGTTTGGTTTTTTTTGTTCTTTTTTTTTGTCGCTCAACAACGAAAGTGCCATTATCTCCGCCTGCAGGTGCGCTTTGTTCGGAACGTCACCGCATGGAGAGAGATGAAGCCTGGCTTCTACCACGGCCACGTCGCTTATCTGGACTTCTCCAAGTAAGACCCTTCATTTCCTGTAATACCATTAATATCCAGATAAGTTACATGCAGTTAGCAGAGCAGATAAAGAGAGGGGTCACATATTGATTGCCAGCTTGTGCTTTAGTGTTGATTAATAGCATTGTTGTCCTTATCTCCCCCCGACTCTATCGTCCCGCGGATCACGGGTAATTATTCTAATGATCTAAGTGTTTCTCAGAGAGAGAGTGACCTTCTGTTGGCGTGCGTTGCGGGGATCTTGCCAACCGTTCACCGGTGGATGGTTACAATAACACCGAACCAGTTCACAAGGACAGCGGCTTCACGCTCTGCTGCGGCTGAGCTGCTCTTAAGTTTAGAATCTGCTTTTATGATTATGAAAAGTATTTATTGTCGTCGCAATATCAGTGTGTGCTAGACAAATAAACTTGATTGAGTGCGCCTCTTCTGCCGTTTGACTCTGTCCTGCTGACGAAAAATTACATTAAAATACAAAACAACTTGAATGGTTATCAAATATATTGGCCAACAATTACTGCTCTCCAGTAGTGAACATTTCAGCCACAAGGCATGTCTAAAATGCTTTACATCATGAAAACATGAGAAACACATCATGCAGTCACCAACTGTGAAAAGCGGTAACAGCGGTAATATTCATCACGTATTTTGTACAACTCTTATTTAGGTAACTCTAAACTTGGTGGGTTTTTAGCCTTGATTTAAAGGAACTCTGTGTTTCAGCATCTTTGCACATTCCTGAAGGTCTGCTCCAGATTTGTGGTGGACAGAAGCTGAATGCTGCTTCTCCATGACCTCTCAGAAGAAAGTGATCTGGAAAGTTGATACAACAGCAGGTCTTTAATGTGTTGTGGTGCTAAGCCATTCAGTGATGTATAAACTAAGAGTATCTACAAGTCTATTATCTGAGCTACTGGAGCCAGTAGAAGAACTTTAGGCAGACATGTGAAGATATTGTTGCAGTAACCAATGCGACGAAGTGCATGGGTTAGTTTCTCAAAATCTTGCTTGGTCCTTTAATCCTGGAAATGTTCAGGTGATGGAAGGCCGAGTTTGTAACTGTCTTTATGTGTCTGAAGATTCAGGACTGAGTCCGTCGCTACACTCAGATTTTGGGACTGATCTAGTTTCTAGCTGTCATAACTGAAGATGTGTGATGCTCTTCCCTTTTTAGGTCCAAAGACGTCAACTTCAGTTTTATTTCTGTTCAGTTGGAGAAAGTTATGTAACATCCACTAATTGATTTGTTCTAAGCGTCAGTTGAGTGTTTGTATGGGTTCAGAGTCACTTGGTGAGATCTTAAAGGAGAGCTGCGTATCATCTGCATGGTAACTGACCTTATTTCTTGTTATAACTGAGCTCATGGGAGCATGTTGATATTAAAAGAAGAGTTTCCCAGGGTTGAACCTTGTGGTACCCCACCATGCTTACAATACACACCGATAATGTCTGGCTTCTGTTTTCGTTTAGATACGGTGTGAAAGGTAAGCCAATGTACATAAATGTGGTGCGAGATCCGATAGAGCGCCTCGTGTCCTACTACTACTTCCTGCGCTTCGGAGACGACTACAGACCAGGCCTTCGACGGAGAAAACAGGGGGATAAGAAGGTCTGTGTCGCACCAATCGCTCATTTTACACCCCATGTATGTCTTTTTAATCTTTATCCGGATCTACAATAACTGCTGACATCTGGTTTATTTCAGACCTTTGATGAATGTGTCTCGTCAGGAGGGTCCGACTGCGCTCCTGAAAAACTTTGGCTGCAGATCCCCTTCTTCTGTGGTCACCATTCAGAGTGCTGGTAGGTGGGCTGCCGAGAAGAATTGTCATTAAAGGCAATTTAGACTAGAGTTAGTCAAGATAAAACTATTTGATGCAGCTGACTTATAGGGCACAATACCCCCACTGGTGTATAAACTACATGGGAAGCGCTTTACTAGACTTACTTGCATTCGTCTACTAAAGGTGATTACAGTCGATCTGGGACATTTGGTGTGCAGGAATGCCGGCAGTAGATGGGCTCTGGAACAAGCCAAGTACAACCTGGTAAATGAGTATCTTTTGGTCGGAGTAACTGAAGAGCTGGAGGACTTCATCATGATCCTGGAGGCTGTTCTGCCGCGCTTCTTCAAGGGAGCAACGGAACTCTACAGAACAGGTACCAGAGGCAGAAGCTGCTGTTTCTCTCATCATCCATGTGAACGTCATACATTTAAGACTCTCAGTGATTCATTAGAACGATTAGATTACAAATTACAAAAATTGGGTGCACAATTTTGGACCTATTGTGCCTTTTTTTTTTATATAGCTAAAGCAGACTTCTGTGTCTATGGCTCAGTCCAATCCCACTCTATTTGATTGGTTCATTGGCTGCTGGGGCAGGAAACGGAAGGATCTGTATCTAATGTCATCAGTCAAAATGATGTTGGACTAATGGTGGCCAAAAAGAATCAAAAGTAGCAGATTTCTAAGTCACTCTGGGGCTGTTAATGTCACTAATGGGACAGTTTGGACGTGTGAGTCACTGATGACGTTTGTTGAATAAATATTTTAGTCTACAAAAAGAACAGTTTAAACTAGGGATTTATTAACATCGGTGCTGGCAGACACTTGTCATTTCTTACCATTTAGCATTGGTCCGATAGATAAAACTTGGCCAATGTTAAACACCTTTATGTATTTGCATTTATTAGCTTGTGTGTTCTGAAAACTCCTCAAAACTTTCTCGTGTCGCTTCCAGGCAAAAGGTCCCATCTGAGGAAGACCACCGAGAAGAAGCCCCCCACCAAGGAAACGATCGCCAAGCTGCAGCAGTCAGACATCTGGAAAATCGAGAACGAGTTTTACGAGTTTGCTCTGGAACATTTCCAGTTCGTGCGCGCCCACGCCGTCCGGGAAAAGGACGGTGAACTGTACGTCCTGGCCCAGAGCTTCTTCTACGAAAAGATCTACCCCAAGTTGAGCTGAGAGCTGAGCTGCACTCTGAGGTCATTACACTGGATCTGCTGCAGACTGTTCTGTTAAATGTCAAGCAGAAATATGTTAGATTTTTCTGTAAACTATTTGCTGTTGAGAAAACTGAAGCTTTGGACTAAAAATCTATGCTACGAAGAAAGTGCGCCTCCTGAGACAGTTGCTTTAGCTGGTTACCAGGCAGCAAACTGAGCCTAATCCAACCAGTTAAAACTTGTTCTAAACTGTGACTGCGGAAAAAAAACAAAAAAGAAAACTTCTTCTGCTTTGAGTTCTTTCATGGTTTCTGCACCAAAACTTGTTTACACATTCCTTTTGGTCAAAGCTGCATTTATACATATTGTATTGACAAGTTGTAAACTCAATTATGGACCAAAAAGAGGGTGAAAGCCAGTAACGAGTGGACCACTGCATTGTTTTTGCTCCCCGACTTTCTAATTTTGATCATGCTGAAATGGTCTCTGAATTTTAAACCTTTAACATATCCTGTCAGTGTTTTGTCACAGATGTAGTGCTGACTTTCATAGACCTGCTCTCTCTCTCTAAAGCTGGAGAGAAAAGTATTGATCAGATCAATGAACACAGTGTGGAAGTACAGGGTGATTTTAGCCGGTATCAGACTGATAGTGCCTTTATTGTAATAGAACTCTTTTGTCCACTTGTGTGTGTTCTCACATTCATTCCCACTTCCTACACAACATTCTGACAAAAAACCCCAAAAAAAAAAACAAAGAAAACATGACTGCATAGTGCTTGACTTCTGTGGTTCATTTAATATCCAAGAGAATAGTTTGACTTAATTTTGTCCTGAAAAATACAACAGGAAATAGACATAACCAGCTCTCCAAAAATGTAAAGATTTTAAAGAGGGCAAGGAAAAAAAAACAAGTTCAAACGCATAAGGTTTATAATGCTCGTCATAAGCTAGCCGAACCTGTCAGCTGCCCACATTAAAACCTTTCTATATTTTTGGGTTGCTGGTTATTATGCCGTTCTTGTGAAGCGGGTACCAGTTTACTTTCCCCGGCATTCCTTTTTTTACCCCCATTGAAGTTATGCGCACCACTTTCCTCGTGATGAAAACTCCACCTCCTGACTGCGGTTCCTGGATCAGATGCTAAAATCCCTGGAATCCAGCATTTCCAATTTACATGTCATTACCAGGGTTTACCAGAGCTTCCCATCCAGACAGATGGCTAACGTGCACTTAGCTTAATTGATATGTTTGGTTTATTTTGGAGTGTGGGGAACAAAGCACTAATCCATGACTGCTATATTAGAAAACATTTAAGCAGTTGTGCTTAAATGCTAACACCTTTAGCTGGACGTAAGCTTGAAGAAGCTGTTGTCCACGGGAACTTTGACATTTATCAACCATCTACTGTTCTAGTTTTATCATTTTAGTCTCTGAAATTAACAGAGTCCTAACTGTCCACCTAACTGAAAGTCAGAGTTCTGCAGGTCAAGAGGTCAATCTGGTAAGGAAAACCGATTGGTTGTGAATCATGCCTGGTGGAATCTGTTGGTGCTAAAAATCTTTTTTCTTTCTTTCTGAAGTAGTTCAGAACGAAAGTTGCAAATAGTTCCTTACGACTACTCTTTGGGTCAACTTTTCCACACACCCAACCTTAAAACTAAAGACACGTATATAATTACATCAATTCAAAATGAAAGAAAAAAAAAAAAAATCAGTTTTTATGAAAAACTGGCTACAAACATACATTCAACCCAACAAGTTCAGTAAACACAATATAACATACGATTCAGGAAAATTGTTGAAGTCATCTTTTTCAAGCTGTTAAAGTTTCATTCCACGCAACGCCAATTATTTTTCAGTGAACACAACCATACTTGAAAGGATGTGAATGAACTTTTGGATTAGTGGATTTGATTGCATTAGTAGTAAGAAAATAAATATATATCTGAATACATATTCTTTGGCTTTTTTTGAATTTCAATTGCTCCCGGAAATCAGATTTTCAACAAAATCCAGGCTGGTTCGGATGACTTTTTTTTTGTTCCCTTAAATTAAATCATCATGTAAAAACGTCTCCTTGTAGCCGATGATCTGAATCTTTTCATCGTAACAGAAATAAAGACAGACAGACATCTGGAGGGGCCTGCTCCATGGCAGTGGGCTGATGAGTTGAGGCGTTTTGCATCGTCTTGCGTTGCGGTTCCCATTCAGAGGACGGCTGAAGCGCTCAGACTCTTTTGGCTTCATAATTACAGAATAATTGCTTTGCTATATCTTCCTCAACAGGGAGCACTTACCCAGTGAAAGCGTGAAATAACCGACTGGGACGGGATGATCTGCTGAAGTCAGCTGTGTGAGCAGCTCCTTCCTCCCTCTGACTGGTGGGTGAGTTGGGGGATTTGGGGGGGGGCGGGGAGGGATCAGCAGGTTAAAAGCGAATCTCCTGCAGATCGTGCGATCTCCTCAGTCAAAGGATGAGCTGTGCTGAG